>JAHQIW010003099.1:0-115182 GCA_019055375.1 Parelaphostrongylus tenuis
CCCAATCTGCACGCAGTCCATTGTCTATGAACATTAACATCAATCGTCCAAAAAGCACTGAGCACTGGACGAAGGACAGCCATCCAAACATGCACGGTTCCGAAAAGGATTTACTACCATACACCACATCCGCACTATCACAGACTCATTGAAGTTTCAAGAGGGTGCAAACAACCACTTTGTCTCACTTTCATCGATCTGAGGAAAGCCTTTGATTCATTGGAAACAGAAGCGGTTTTAGAGGCTCTGGATAACCAGGGCGTCACTATTCGGTACATGATGATTCTTCATGAGCTATATGGAGATTTCATGGCCAAAATATCGCCATCTACCACAATTTTACCAGCGACGTATGAAGTAAGAAGAGGGGTTCGACAAGGCTGCACGATTTCGCAAAAATCAGCCATTGCCACCATTCCAAATGTTATGCGAACATTAGAATGGGACGATATGAGAGAGAAAATTGACGGTCGACAGTCAAACCATCTTCGCTTCGCTGATATTATAGTCGTCATAACACCAAGCACCAACCAAACAGAACATACGTAGACCGATTTCGACAACACCTGAGGAAAGATTGGCTTTGAACTAAATCTAAAGAAAGCGATGTTCATGAAAAATGGATGGATTTTGAATGTCGCATTCACGCTCAACAGAACGACAATCTCCGAATGCTCCAGTTTCGTTTACTTAGGTCGTAAAATCACTATGATGAACGACCTAGCTACAGAGTTGAGCAGGAGGAGACGAGCGGCTTGGGGAACGTTTAAGAGCATCGAAGATGTAGTGAAGAGAACAAAGAACATCCGACTCCGTGCCCACCTTTTCGACTCGACAATCATCTCTGCTCTGACGTACAGCAGAAACCTGGTCGCTAGGTAAACAGGATGGAGATCAATTGGCGTTATTGGACGCGCAGTCGCGCTAAGAGTGTCCCGTATCTCGCAAAGAGATAAAGGATTCGAAGTTTATCAAAGACGTCATTCCACACGACAGGATTTGAAAATAAGATGGGCCGGACACATGGTGCGTCTCAGCGACAACTAATAGACGAGAGCCTTTACCGACTGGATTCCTCAGGACGTCAAGCGCTCTAAAGGAAGACCACCGACCCGATGGTCTGATTTCTTCAAGAAAAGGCGAGAAGAAGGATATTATGCTCTACCGATCCCTAGGGTGAAGAGATTTCACTGGGCTGCTCTTGCACGCGATAAGGAAAATGGAAGTGTTGCTGGTACCCGCTCGAGTCACTCGACGATCAACGGGGCGACAGGTGGCACAGGTGAATTCGTAAAGGGAATAAATGTATAGCGACATCATTCGAAATGCTTAAAATTGGGTGTGCCGCTACTCTTACTTTCAAAGTCAGACCCATCATCGGCTGTGTAGAGCATACAAATCTGAAGAATTCTTTAGAACGCACAGATGAACAAAAAAGGAGAGTGCCTCAACATAAACAATTGCATGGCGCCCTATGTCAGATTGATTTTTCTAATTTGAGTGTCAGCTGACATCTTTGTTCTATCTGACCTGATGACATGGTGGACGATGAACATAGCTAGAATCTAGACTAGTTGACACGGTGTATGGTTATTCTCCAATAAAATGACGCTTACAAGTGAATGAATGGAATTCTGTTTTTACCATGATATTTAGCATTTTTATATGAATAAAACCTTCGTATAAACATTGACTGTATCCTCTAATCGCTCTCTTCATCAATGACCCACATTCCGCACTCATCCCTGCTCTACAACAGGAATGCTAAGGCGTTATGGTGATAACACATGATATTTTGTTATCACCATTTCTTTCAGACGATAGGCTGCGATTGGTAGTAACTATGTATAAATCGCGCTCATCGAATGTTTTCAAAGCTTTGCTATAAACATTCAATATATCCTTTAAGACAGCTTTACCGAGGTGATAACATAATATCATGTGTTATCACCATAACGCCTCCCCTAGCCCTGCTATAGAGTAGGGTTCAGTGCGGGGCGTGGATCACTAATAACGAGGACGATGCCTCCGAAACGTACGTATGGCTCTGGCACAACAATCTCGGTAAGGCTTTGAACATTCTTACAGAATATGTATGAATGGCGTCAATTATACGTTCAGGCTCTGAGGAAGGCGAACGAGCCATAACGTCAGCCATCAATCTTCAAGAAAAACCTTTGACAGTCAAGAAGACAACCGGTCGTCAAGAAGAGATACCAACCTCGCGAAAACTCAAAATTAAGATCAGTTCTTAAGCTAATCTTTTCTTTTGCATAGGCAACAATCTGTGATTTCATTTTGCATCCGCCTCGAGCTGCCCATGCAGTCCTTAATCTGTGTGGCGAGATATGAATGGTAACACAGCTCAAATGAGTGGCATTTTTTGAGTGTTTTTGACAAGCGAATACCAAACTCTGGTCAGTAGAGTCTCGATGTGCCGTTATGAAAACCTAAACGTAGCTTACAATATGCTTTCCCCATGAAGGGGTTTTCAAATATTGGCTCGACCCTCAATCTATGACCTCTAGACATTTCTTTATTTTACTGCTTCTGTAGCAGTGTTATGATGTTATAACTATATATTAAATGATATGCAAAGATCGGCTGTTCAAGTGGGGGCTGAATTCGTGTCTCACCCCTTACTAGCGGGGCGTGTAATCACTACACTACAGAAGTGCTTCATCTGACATCACTCTTGTTTTGGTGTAAGCCAGTAATTTAGTGTATAGAACACCCACTGGAAGGGTGAAACGCATGTCCAACTCTTGCTTAAGGCTTCGAGATTTGTATATCACTCAGCATTCTTGTAATGCACTTCAGACATTACAAGACTGCTAAAGGAGCGTATAACCCGGGAAAAATTGCTGAAGATTATACATGTATATTATTAAATCTGTATATATATATATATATATATATATATAATGTCCACGGACCTCCCTCTTTGAGGGATCCCGCCCGGTTAGTCGCGGAGGGCACGTGGCGCGTCCCCAGGTGGTGGATAGGGGAATAAAACGCGAACCAAAAGCGACCGTGTGCTTCCCAGAGACGCAGGTGGATTCAGGGGACGAGCTCCCTGCTTCTGCAGTGCCGACTTGACAAAACTCTATTTCTACGAGTCAAGTCGGCCAAAAGCCTGCAATCAAGCGGCTGGGAAGTACATGGGAGGCGGTTAGGAGTCGCCTCCAACAAATAAGCTCCTCCCGCTCCTCCGAGAGAGACTGGCAAGCTACTCGTGAGTACCCAGCCCCCACGTTTAGAGCCTGGCAAGCTACACGTTGGGTATTAAAAATGCCAGAAACAGTAACAAATATGGGCCTCATTCCCCTGACCCCGAAAGAGCCCCTGGTACGGCAGCGCCAGGTAGGACGAGTACGGAGAGGCTGCTAAAATCTCAGGGCCGAACTAGGCTGCCAAGATCGAAACGGACTAAAATGACGATCTGTACCTACAATGCAAGAACCCTTGCTCAACAATCCGCTGTAGAAGATCTGTTGATTCAAGCAAGAAGAATAAGGTACGATGTCATTGGCCTGGCTGAGACGAGAAGGCGCCATCCTTTTCACGCTGTCTATGACACCGGAGAAGAACTGTTCCTTGGAACATGCGATCGCAGAGGTGTCGGTGGCGTTGGCGTCCTCGTCAAATCGAATTTGACCGTGAACATTGATTCGTTCGAACAACTAACAACCCGCATCGGACGATTACGGTTGAAACGATGTGGTTCTATGCCAGCTTTGACCATCTTCGTTGCTTACGCACCAACATCAAGCTATGACGAAGACGAAGTCGAAGCGTTCTATATGGACCTCGAAAAATTCTTCAGAGAAGATCATACATTCTTCAAGGTCATTGTCGGAGATTTTAACGCAAAAATTGGACCTAGAAGAACGTCTGAAGAATGTCACATAGGGACCCACGGACTAGAATGGAATGAACAGGGTGAGAGGCTATCTGAGTTTATCATGACGACCCAAACCATCCATGGTAACTCGCAATTCCAAAAGCCTCTCTCTCAGCGATGGACGTGGGAGTCTCCCAATGGAGAGTACCATAACGAAATAGATCACATCATAGTAAATCGAAGGTTTTGCCTGACCGACGTCGCTGTTGTTCCCAAGTTCTACACGGGATCAGACCATTGCCTCCTTCGCGCAACGTTCCGATTTTCGAGGAGAGGAGAGAAAGCCGCTAAATACAAACAACGAAGTCCCAGAACTATTATAAACTGGGATGAATTCAAATCATTAGTCGGCTCTTGGGAAGATACCGTTGTCGACAACATCGACGAAGAATACGATCGACTCGTTGAATATCTTCACGTTGGCGCTAAAAAAGCCGAAAGTCCTAAGGTCACGAAGAGACGCTTGTCTCCGCAGACACTCGAGCTGATACGTCAAACGTGGAATCGCACGAGCCGCAGGCAACCGAAACCTTACGGCCGAACTTGCGAAACGATGCAGAGAAGCGATAAAAGAAGACCTTAAAGAGAGAAGAGCAGCAGTTATGGCAGAAGCTGCAGAAGCTGGGAAGAGCATTCGCAAAGCCCAGCGAGGCTTCGCCAACTATAAGACCAAGATGATTGCACTCCGACTGCTTTCAATGACGACATGCCGATATTTGCTTACCAGACTAAGCCCGTTAAGTGAAGTTGCTGACAGCTTCGATGCCTTATATCGCAGAAAAAGATAGTAGAGCAAGGATCGCCGTAGTGTAAAGGTTAGCACAAAATTTCGGTATGGATGGGACGCTGGTTCAACTTCCAGCCGGAGTAGCAAGTTTTCCATATTATTCAGCTTTCTTCGGCGAAGCCTTCCACGAAAGACGAGAGAAGGAGCACCTAGTTGGGAAACGTAACTTCGACATAAAACCCCATTAGGCACGCATAAGAAGCAAAGGCATAAAGAAGCAGATTTAAAGGTTAAATTCACGGCCCTAGCACAGAATCCGAAACATTCGTGCGCAAATCTTTGGAAGCCATTTGGATACATTGTAAAGGCCCAAATATAAACTACAGAGAGGAGTGCCTATTGTAATAACTCGTGACCTCGCACCTACCTCAGGCTAATCCTCCTGGCCCGAGTCAGGCACAGTCTCAATTACGCACTGACTCTAAGTAGCAGGTCTTCAATGATTAATTGAAAGGCTTAGAACATTTGAACGGTGAATTTCTAAGATGAAGTTCATTACTACGCATCCAAGATTGCTTTATTTCATTTTCCGCTGAGGTTGTAGAGGTTTTCGACTGAGTGGATTGCGGATGAATTTGACCTTTCCAGGCTCTGAAGAAGGCGAGCCTCACCGAAACGTTGGCCAATGTACGACTATTGTATTGCGTGTGCTATATTACTACATTGTATTATGGTAGTGTGTCATGGATATTCAATAATTACTATTATTCACTCAGGAACTGCTCAACAGATAAACTTATCGATTTATTCCAATATGCCGAAATGATCGAAAGTCTCGGGAATTACTGCAAAAAGGAGATTTGTCTAACATTGTTAGCATACTTTCTTGAGCATGGTGATAGAGATTTAACAAACTGGTTGAGTATTAGTGTTGTTTCGAAGAACATCTCGCTCACGCGTTGTAATCACAATGTCTCCCTCAACAATTCAACTACTTTGAACCCATGAAATACGACACAGCACAAGTCTTGACTATGTAAAAGATGTCGCAACTTCTTTGTCTCTCAGTCTTCTCATTGTTGAGGCTACAGCACGCTTTGCACCGCCACTGCCAATGTCGATTTGTTACCGGTTTGACAGTATTTGTTCTGATGTTGTTGACTCCGAATAATCTCTTAGCATGAATAAAACGCATTGCCTCGTTGAAATTTTCACGGTATTCTTTGCTGAAATGGGTCGGTGCAATTAAATCGAAGAGACCTAAATTCACCAAGACAACATTCTTACTTTCAAGCATTTGTTTTCAAACATTCATTGTAGATTGAGCGAACAGCAAAGAGTTGATGAAAAATTAATTCATTCGACTAACGTTTAGACATATTCGTCTTATTTAGAGCCAATGAATTGAGTCGATATTCACTGACACTAGTTTTCGCTGTGGTTTCGCGTATGAGCTGTGATTCTACCCGGGAAGAATTCGCCGGGCATCATATTTTTCCTCTAGGATCCTTGTGATACATTCTGGATGGAGTCCATGCTCTCCCTTCGTGTTCTGAACTTCCTTGGATTTTAAACGCTAACAGCTCCTATCTATCAGTTGTCCTCAAAATGCATTTGAGGTGCTCTGCCCAATTGATTTTCTGTGGTTTTCGTGTAGAACGAAACCTCCGCTTTCTGATCGTTGACACGGGTCACCTAGCAGTAGCGAGGTGTGAGAGACTTCCGACATTTGCTTTCCGAGTTCGTGTTCGATAACCTTTAGTGATCTTCCATTCTGTCTAACAGTCATGTTTTTAACGCATATTTTGAAGCAAAGATAGTATGATAACCACATAACATGTTTTTAGCTTTTTTAAGGCCTGGTAGGGCACATATAAAGTACCAAATGGACCTGTTTCGCCCTTGCAGGCTCATCAGTAGCACAATGCCTTTCTTTTGAGCCGACCTTTTGGGATGCACCTCCTACCTATAAAGGAATCGACGCCGAATAACAAATCACCGCAAGTCAGGTGATAATATCACGACATTGCAGTGACCAACAGTCGAGCTCGTGGCTGGTGAAATGAATCATACCTCTTGATTCGACTGCTTTTATAGACCTCGCTTAAAAACAATAATAATCTGATAATCACATGACATGTCTTAAGTCTTTTGTGAGGTCTGCTGGCCTGATCTATCACCTGACTTACGGTAATTTGTTATTCGGCGTTGATTCCTTTATAAGTAGGGGTGTATCCCCAAGTGATCGGCTGTGTCGAAAGACACTGTGCTGATGATGAGCCTACAAGGGCAAAACGGATCCGTATAGTACTGTATAAGTGCCCTATCAGACCTCACCAAAGGCTCAAAACGTGTTATGTGATTGTCAAACTATTATTGTTTTTGATGTGAAGTCTACAGAAGCAGTCGGATGAAGAGGTGAAAATAATCGTAGAGTTAAGAAGGTGAGCACACCTTCATCGCCCTCCCGCGCAACTTCGATGTTGATGAAAACTCCGTAAGCCGACCGACCCCTCTTCTTGCTCACCTTTGATGCTGAGTCGTGTAGAAATCCGGAGATAATCATTGCGTTGAACATGAACAGCACATACGAAACCAATGTGATTCTCCTGAACATCGTTTTTCCGAGATTTCCTGGAAGTCCAATCTTTGACAGGACAGGCGTTGCAGAAGTCGGTCAACATTCCAAAAGCCTTGATTTTTACAACGTGGTTCATCGGTCTTAGTAGTCTCCACTGAGAGAATCTCGTCTTCATCGTCAAGAGAGAGGCTTATGGAATTGTGAGATATCACTATTGTCTTTGGTTGTCATGAAAAACTCAAATGGCCTCTGAATCTGTTCGTTTCACTCCAATGCATGGATTTCAATGTGATGTTTTCCAGGTTATCTACTAGATCCAAACCCAATTTTTGCCTTAAAACTCCAACGATGGACTCAGAGAATGTACGATCCTCTCCAAAGAACTCTTAGAAGTCTTTAGAAAACGCTTCAACGTCGTCCTCATCATAATCAGATGCCTCCATATAAGTGTGAGGAGTGTCGAAACCGGTACTGATTCAAATCTCTTAGCCAGAAGCGTTCAGTTCTTGTCGATGTTTATGGAGAATCCTGTTTTTCAAAGAAGCACGATCCCCGCTGACTGCTCTATTTCTACCTGTTGCAAACAGCTATTCCTTCTTCCAAACAGCGAGTATCCGGAGTATCAGACGGCGTCAAATGGGCGGCAACTTTTCTTCTCAGCAGATTAGAAGACGCGGTACCCTATCCCTCTTTTCTGCATGGGAGCTCTTCTACAGATGACTCCGTATGCAAATGAACATACATCATCGGTACAGATCGTCAGAGTAGTCCTCCTAGATTTAAGCCACCCTAAGAAGCGTGGAAATTTTAATAGTCTTTCGTAGTCGCCTTTTCTAACACCGCCATGTCGAAACCACTCCCGAGGACATGGTAATGGGAGTAGCTATTTTGCTTTGAATATCTTCGACATCTTTGTATAACTTATTCAGCAAAAAAACGTGAGGGAGAATTCGGGTAACCGTGAGAATATTGTATACTAAGACGGTGATCCGTCTGGTTTAACCTTTACATTCCAGTTGGCCAATGGCAAATAGATCCCGTCATGAGTTTTTGCATAGATGTGTCCAACTTCTTTGATTTTTTGAAATCTCGTTTTTCAGCTATGTTCGAAAGTTTTCGAAGGTTTTACAGTTTAGTTATTTACACTTACCTCATTATATAGTAAACAAAGAAATTTGTTGCACATGCTAAATTTACGAAAAGCCCGGCGACTAAGTAAATATAAATTTGCCCGGTTTCCTGTGGGCCGGCGATACATCTGATAAGACCAGTGCTGAGCCACCCAAATACTGTTATTGAACTAATGACGGCTAGCGAGCGGGATATTTGCTTCATCTTTGAGCTGCCTGAAAAGACGCGTTCTGAATTTTTATGATTAGACGAAATGTGTTCACCTTAAATGAACATCCGTAGAAAGGCAAAAATATTCTGTGAAAACTCGCTCATTCGAACTTTCTTTAGAAAGAAAACAGATAAAGTATAGCACGTGATAGTCGATATATTGCAGAACAAAGTGAAATACATGGACACAGTATGAATCAAGCCTGTCAATGGTGCGCTGATGATGCAGACAACCATCCTAAAACTCATATTTTCTTCTCATTCAAAACACTATGCACTTAAAGGGAGCGGTGAATGGCACTGTGAAACACCTGCTTAACAAGCACAGGTTTGGCTCGTACTCGCAACGAGCCACAAAGCCTCCAATTTCTCTGAGGTTGGGAAGGAAAACACACTTGACTGGGAAGAGCTTCTGCCAATTCACAAATTCTGATAAATGTCCATGATAAATACTACCGAATATGAATGTAACAGACGCATAGCTATGTAGAAAGTATTCTGCTTGTAACTATTCTTTTCGTCTTATGTCTATACAATGTTTCACTACACGAATGCTGAGAAACGACCAAAACTTCGACCATGGAGTGGTTTCACAGCCGCTATTACAATTTCCGGGCGAGTGGGTTGAAATATAGCCGGGAGAAAGGCATAGCCAGGGCATTGATTGTACAATGGAAAAGTGACTATCCCTTGAACAGTGAAATTGCAGGTTCAACAACGTCTCTGATTTAGCTTTGTTCGTATCTCAGCACTTTTTTAGTTGTGTTTCACATACCTTGTCGTTATACGAAAAACTATGCAGCAAGCAATGTTAGAAATTGTGATTTTATTTTAACTATTATTACCTATTTATTTGCTTTATTCTAAGAAAAATTCTTGAAATAATTGCTATGCCCTACTACTACTACTTTTATTCTAATTCTTGATAAAATAACATTACTATTATCACTAGTGGCATCATTATTTATTCGATTTACCATTTGAACGACCCTTTACCACATTTTCACTACGCTGATTCCACTGGCTCTAGCACTCGATTCATTTTTACATTCACCGTAGCAATGATATTCATACACTTCGTGTATTGCTAAGAATGCTGCGGAGATTTTGTTTTCTCCATGAATAACTTACAACACTAGTCTAGTCAGATCTCCATGCGGCATTTCAAAAAGCCGTGCTAGAAGGTCTCGAGGTATTGCGGGAGGGCGTTGAGGTAGGCCGAAGTAGTACCTTGTCACCTGATAACTTGCATCGATTAATCACTCACACATCCTTCCTTCCTCAGCCCATTGATAATATGATTACTATCAAAATATTCTACCTTCCGTTTTCTAGCGTTAGCTTAAGACAACGCTCGAACTTCAATATGTCTGATAAATGTTTTTAGGCCATGCATGTGGTTTGTTATAGGCACTTGTACAGTGAAATACATGTGTTTCGGCCTTGACAGCCTCGACAGCTGCACAGTGACTTTCGTCTTAGCTAATCCACCTAAGATAACCCATCTCCCTTACATAGAGAAGACGTAAACGTAAATCTAAAACATGTCATTAAGTGAAAAGATCACTCAATGGGCAGTGCTGTGCACTCGATTGTTCTTGGCTGATATCGTCAAAATTAGCATAGCTTTTGCTTTAAGTGTTTCTTGAGGCGCACTCAAATCTCAGTGTGCCTGATAATTATTTCTGAGCTATGCATTGATCTGTTATGGGCCTCTCAAGAGGATTAGCTAAGAAAAAAGGCACTGTGCAATTGACAAGGCCTTGAAGGTCGAAACACGCGGATTCCACCGTATAAGTGCCCATAACAGGCCACATGCATGGTCAAAATATGATTATCAAGCGTACTGAAATTTGAGCGAGGTCTTAAGAAAACACTTGAAATGAAAGGTAGAATGATTCCATGGTAGTCATATTACTAATGGACTGAGGAGGGAACGACTTATGAGTGATATCAGGCATATCAAATTATTGTTCACTGTTGGCGCTTCAATAGCTTTGCCCTAGAGCAATAAACACCAAACATATCAGCCAAAGTGATCAGAATTGCACAATTTTGGCATTGCTCAATTGCGCATTTCTTTGTAAACTTTTTAGTACACATTTCTTCTGCATTTGCCTTAAAATGCAGCTGCCGTGGGAACAAATCTCTTGCTACTCAGGCGCGAATGGCACGTACGGGCAAACGATGGTGAAGCGGCGCTTAACTAAGACCTCTGTAAAGGCTCGAGCTGACCGATCTTCAGCTGTTCTTCAGCTAAACTCCAAGCGCTCCTACCGCCTTTCTGCAACCACATCATCACCACAAGCTACATTAATCTTGCGAACCGCTTCGCTAGCATACTCCCCTACGCGCCATTCGTGCATAAGCATCAAGCAAATTTGTTCCCTCAACAGCCCCGCCTCAAAGCAAGCATAGGCAAGTTGTATACCAAAATGTTTGCAAGAAAATTCGCGATTGGACGACTCCAAAATCATGCAATTATAAATAGTTCTGGTTAATAAATTCATGTTTATTTTCCTATTTCCAAAACCTATCGCACGACCTAATATAAAGCCGATAATGTGGAGTGGTGTGCAAAAACATTTGCGTCAGCTGGAATTCAAACCCAGATCTGACTCTTTCCTACGCTACGACGTCGGTAGTGCAACGGTTCAGCACACGCTCCCAGAAAGAGTGAGATCTGGGTTCGAATCCCAGCTGACACAAATGCTTTTGCACAGCACTCTAAATTATTGGGTTTATTGTAACATCATACCACCGCAATAGGCGGTCGATAGAATGATTATGATCGATTCTGATTATTATATATATTTATGGACATGTTCTCTGATGAAATTATGCATCATTTACTGATTCACGGATGTAGGACATTTACATCGTAATAATCGCATTGCTCGTTAACCCGTAAGTAAATGAAGCAAGCATTCGTAAAAAATTTGGTCTTATTTTTCAGACTTCTTTTCTTGCCAAAGTTGCTGCGATCTCATAAGTTGAGATGAAAACAATGACTGCACCAGAATTTCGTTTATACTAACGAGAGCCAATGGGAATTAACAGGAGACTCATTTTGAGAAAAAGAAAACGCACTGAGCCGATGTTCGAGTGGCAAAAATCCAAGTAACCATCATAAGGGCAAATAGGAACGCCGGCAAAATCTGTGCTGTCAAGTAGAGCTTCTTGTACGTTTTCTCTATAGTCAAACTGAAACTGTGTTTATATAATTTTAATCGGCAGACGTTCAACACGTTCATTCATTTTTGAGAGGAACAGGCAAGTGAAAACTTACTAAATTTTTTGTAGTGAGAGCAATCGATCTAATGCCAGGTTGAAGAGCATAGAAGATGAAAAACAAATACCGAATATTGGCACTAATTGCATGTAAACGCAGATATCCTGACGTATATGATGGTCTTCCATGCTGAACATCAAGTTAATAACTCATTAAAACTTGAAGTACCCTACCATTCCATTTGTGAAGAAATTTCCTAAGACACTGATATCAAAGAGCAATAGGCTAAAGTATCTGACGTATGTGCTTGAGTAAAAAATCTAAATTCAATTTGATTGCGGTAATACTTTGAGATTACACCTTTCACTAACGTTTCAAATCAAATCTGTCACTGAAGTGTGAGATTAAGTGTATCAAAATCAGTCTATATTTACCGTGAAACTTTAGCAGCCACTGTGTTTTTTGAGTCAGTTATTTTTCCTTTGTTTTTCAGAAAAGAGGGAAAAAAGAGAAGTAGCTACACGTTGGAAAGGACAACTTCTAGAGGGTGAATCAATACTATACAAACAAAATTGGCTAGACTCTGTTACGAAAGTTTCGACTAGTTTTCAAATATGACTTGACCTCTAGATCTATCTTCACATTACTCTACGGGATATAGTATCTGGCAGTTGGGTTTTTGAAGTCCTTTATATTCTAACTATACATAAATGACGTTGACTTACATTCTATAAGAAGTGATCAAGATGTATTGGGAACATCCGTGAAGTACGTCTCCAGCCGAGTTCAGTGCAATCAATATGTTGCAGTTGCTTCGAAGAGATCTTCAATGTTTCCAAAATTCAAAAGAATTAAAACAGCGGTGAATGAAATTTGTGGAGGGCATAAAAATCGAAATGAATTTGGCGGAGCAAAATTGCATGTAGAACGTTTTAAGTGAATATTTCACTTCGAAGCACCTACTTTGAGCGTATAGTGACATAGACGATGAAAGCATTTCCAATAATGCTGATCGTCGGTATTACTATGTAGAACGCTTGATATACAATTGAAATAGTATCACGGTTCATTGCAGTAACTGAACAAGTGGTTGCCATGATTGAACGGATTGCGGAATGTGGTGATGACGATCGACACTCGGAACAAATTACGGAAGTTGTTACAGCTGGAACTAATATAATCAGTGAACAAGTATGAATACAGCATACGACATCTTCGATTTGTATCAACTGTGTTCAGATGTAGCCAGCATTGCGCAGCTAACATAACCTCATTGAACAGGAATCATGCCAGTTCCCAAAAGTGACTTTTTATTAATCTCGGCAGTGATCAAATAATGGGTTGAGGATAAAGTTCTTCAATACCCGCTGAAAATCAAAAGTTCATACCTTAATTCATTTGAAAGCAACGATAATAATTATCCTTCAAAATGAAGGCTATCATTGTTCACAATCTTCTGCCAACGATCTGAAAGTTCCTGGATCTGCTCGAATGCGACCATTCTTTGGGCTTTAAAACAACAACTCCTGGCATACCTTCTCAACTTGATCAAATCTCTCGAATCGGCGTGCACATAAGAAATGTTCCATTAAGCGGAAATGGACATCGAATTGGATGCGCAGCATCTGGGCTGTAGGCGGGGTGCGGCATGCCCTCAACTCTATTCAATTCATCAAACTTTTCTTTAGATCCGTTTTCGGTGTGAGGTTTGGCATTGTTTTGTTGAACAGCGTGTGCTTTTGACGAATCAATGTGGGGTATTTTGAGGAAATCCAGAATCCTGTAGATAGTTGGCAGAAGATTGTAGATAATGATAATCTTGGTTTTGAAGAATAATTATTGTTGCTTTCAACTGGAATATAAATTTTAAATTTGCAGTTGGGTGTTAGAGACTGTTTTTCTCAACTTAATTACTCGTTTTCCTTTACAGAGATCAGGAGGCTGTTGTCAGTAAGATTTATGAATACAACATTTGATGACGTTTTAGCGGTTTTCCTTTTCTAGAGTGGAGGTGTTAAATGGATGCGTAGCCAACTCAGTCAGAAATTTTCATAACATCACTAAAAAAAAGCCTTAATAGCTGTTGATTATTAAAAATCCATTGACTATCAGTCATAAATTATTCATGCCCCAAAGTTCTCTTTTGGGGTTGTAAAAGTGTACAAGTGATTAGTTTGTTGGTAAACATGACTACACCACATTCTGAAGAAGGCAAAGCCGACAAAACGTCAGAGACGTGCTGTACGAAGTGAGAAATTTTAATAACGGCCTCGAAACGGTCAATCAATAAACGACAATTTATGTAGTTGATATTGTAATTTATATTTATTTACTCCCCAAACTGCCTGAAGGATATTTCAGCCCCACCCAGCTCCACTGAAAATCCCATCTCACTAGGGTCTGGTAGTTGATAACAATCTTGTCTAGGGAAAAGCGTGCGTACCTTTCAAACGTTGGAACGCTCTAGTATGGCTAACTCAGAATTCGATGGAAAGTCGGCGACTTCAGTATTCAACGACATTCTTGACAACTACGGAAAATTTCCATTTACACACTGCTCATGAGTGACCGCTGGCATGATAAAAAGCGAAAAACAGTAATTCCGACGAAAAATGGAATTTATCAAAAAAAGGAATGCTGTGTGGAAACTAATCAGAGCAGTTCATGTGATTTTTCTTGCATACGTTTTTACCAGAATATTGAGCTATGACCGAATTCAAATGGAAAATTTATTATATTTTGAACTTGATTGACATTTCTATTAATTTTATTTACACAACGTTGAACTCCTGTCGCAATATTTTAATGCTTCTTATAGTCATAGAACTTTTGTGGATATCAAATAAGAAAAGGTAGTAGTCTTAGCTTTATCGGAATCACCATCTGAGAGCAGATAAATATCAATGAATGACCACCACACTAGCAAAGACTCAGCTGCGGAGTGAAAACTTTCTTGATTTCAAAATACTCGCTGTTCAACCATGGTTCGCCATAACACGAAACTTTGGAAGGAAAAGCAAAAGTTGGCTTAATATTTTGCAACATTGTTTGAGGGAGAGTTATCATTATGTGCGTGCTCCAATATAAACTCGGGTTATTTAAGTTCGCAGAGGAATATTATAATCAAAAACGATAAAATATCTCGATGAGACTCCTGTACGGATAATTTCAGCAAGATTAAAGCTAATGTTTCTCAAAACTTTCCTTTAACAAATTTAAAACCATATCCTTGCGAGAAGGAACTTATTTCCAACGATAATAAACATTTTCTCCTATCTTCTTCATGTTTTTCGTAGTCAATCGATAGTTTGAAAAATTTTGATTTTGATGATAAGCCTGTTATGTGAAAAGATTTCTCCAGTACTTCTAGTAATAATTAAAAGATACCGTTTTGCAATCAGAGTCTTTTTTTTTAATTCATAGCAAATTCTTGATATTGTATGCTTAGATTTCGCCTCTTATGAATTTTTTTTACCCAAAAATTAAGCTGTCTTTCGAAGAACTTTTTTAGATGCGTCATAAAGAGGATAGCTATCAACTGTCTTGAAAATCCTTACGCTTGAGAATGACTTTTGCCGAATGTAAACGCATTTTGAGAATTGCGCTGGTGAGCCTTTAGTTTTTTTTTTCAAAAAAGACTTATTCCATAAGATTATTAGTGTTCATTCGACAGCTGGAATCAAGTGAATTTGAACGGTGTACTTGCTTTCTTAAATGACCTATTCTCGGCTCTGTGGCAGTCGAAATCAAATTTTGTCTTAGGTTTAGAGATTTCTCGCCGGATAAAGTTTTTCCTATAACGATCACTAACCATTCGATATCACAAATCACAACGATTTCGATGAAGTTTTGATTTTTTTGCAGACCACTCCTAGTGAGCTGTGGCAGTGAAAGGAAAACATTTGGGTTTCGCACTCTAAAGGGTGTAACGCGCAACATTGGCCCCAAGTCACCGCGCTTTTTGCAACATATTGATCAACTGCGAAACCTATTCTTCTTTTGACTGCTACAGTACAATAAGCAGTTATTTTCAAAGGCAAAGTTACCGTGAGATTCGTCAGGATTCCAACTATCGAACAATTATTAAAAGATAGCGGAAGAGCTTAATTCAGGGTAAAACGCTTGAGTCTGAAAGACAATTCTATCTTCGCTGTCAGAGCGCATTAAAAAAGTCATTATAAAAATAAAGCGCACACTTGCAATTTTCCGAAATCGCAGCTATCAAATGGCTATTAGAACTCTTAAGGAAATCAAAAAAGTTGCTTTTCCAAGAAGTCATACCAGATGCGGACATCGAAAGAGATCCAAATTAACAAAACCTAATCTTCATTTGAGTGACAGCGCTCTAAGGAGTCTTCTCCAAAAACCAAGTACAACGTTGGAATCGCTAAGATTTTTTCTATCTAATAATTATTAACTGCTCATGAAAAAATTCGTCAGGCGAGAAATGCTCGAATGGCGAACAAAATCTTATTTTGACTTTTAGAGCGCCTAAAAAAACAGGCCATTTGGGAAATAGATTACGTCGTTCAAATTCACTTGTGTTTATCTACCGAATGACTGCCAAAAGATTCTACAAAGTTAAAAGTTATGCTTCTTACCAAAGAGCTCAAATGGGATGGAGTAACGAAAAAGAACCGTATTCTTCCACCTCTTCTTCGCATTTCATAGGTATGAATAAAGACTTTGAAAACAAAAACACGCATTGATTTGAGAAATGCGATTCTGAAGTACACTAATAATTATAAAAATATTGAGAATTCTCGATGAAGCGGGATCGCATATCAATGAGCAGCACTATTTTTGACGAACTGTTCAATGTTTTCCAGTTTTCAGCAAGGATGATGAATTTTATTTACTTGATTAACGATGATGATAATGATTATGATTTCGATACTAATTAAGCTAGCGATAGTGATAATGACTATGATAGTGATAATAATTGCCATTGTTTTGAGCTGTTTGTGAGTGCCAAGCATTGCAAAGATCACATAGTGCCAAGCATTGGAGATATCAACATTAAAGCTTGCACTTGGTAAAGTGAATCATACATTCATTCGACAATGATTGCGATAATGATAATGATAGTGAAAAAGATAATGATGATAGTGATAATGACAATGATAATGATAATAGTGATAACGATAGTGGTGAAATGACAAAGATTGAAGCAAAGAATAATGTGCAGATGATATCGATCTAAAATATTCATTGTATTGCAAAACGTAAAATATTTTTTTGACAAACAAGTTTTGTTTTGTGACTATTTCTGCATAACACTGTCGGGTGTACTCTCCTCAGTTTTTCTTGTCACTCTCAGTCTTCTCACGGTCTCAATCAGCTGCTGTGACGGCGACGTCTCCTATCTCGAGAATGAAGGCGCTCTTGGCAACGGAGACGCAGGAAGTGCAATATTCTCGCACAGAGACGCGGAAGCCCGCCTCCGAGTACCGCGCAGGCGACGGCGCGACGCCGCCCTCCTATCAACGGTGGTCGTCAACGGGATATATACAGAGTCCGGGGTAGGTTCCGTCAATTTGCCATATTTTTCTAAAATGCTGCATAAACAATGGATTTCATTTATTTCAAAGAATATACGTTTATTTGATCAGAAACTGCAGCATCAAACAAAAAGTCTATATATCAAATTCTCAAAATTGCTTTCTTTGGCCTGTGTACATTCACAAAGTCCCTGGCCAAAATTTCCAACGATGCTCGCACATGTTTCCACCTGCTATTTTTTCCAAACGTTTGTTAAAGTCGTTTAAGCGCGTCTCCGCTAGTGTAGCTAGTATCCGAGACTATTTCCTTCAATATGGATTACACGGAGCAATCCACTTTGTAAAGATCTGGAGAGTTTTACGGTCAAAACAGCTCTTGACAGATGGCAATCGTTAAGAGGGCCGTTTGCGCTGGGGCCCAGCTCTGCTGAAGCGTAAATAGGTCGGCTCCACAGTGTTGAGTACTCCAAAACTCTAAGCACGCCTCGTGAAACTTTCTGTTGGATAGCTGGCAGCGTTCATTTTGATACTTCTGCTCGTGAAGACCAACAGCGTCTTTCCGATGGCGCAAATGCCGACCAGACCATCACAGAGGCCGAAGAATGACTGTGGATCATCGTTTTTGCTGCAGCAGACTTGTCCTGAGCCTTCTTGAAAAGTTGACGACGATTCTGGTGATTGTGAAGTGATTCATCAATGGAAATCTTTTCATCCGTAAAAAGCACCTTCGACAAACCATCGAAAGCTATCCAACGGCTATTCTGCAAGCCTCTGAGAGCCGTTCTTCTTCCATCTTTTTGTCCAGAAAGTGAGCACGAGCGATCATGTAACTGCTCGGCTTCAGCTTATTTTTGGCAATGTTTCGGATTCTCCACTCGCTGATCTCAAGCTTCCTGACCCGTTTTGCGAGTCGAACGCTCCGAATTTTGTTGAATCTGGTAAGGGATTTTTTAAATGTTTTCCAGAGTAGACAAAGTAGTTAAAATATCTTTCGGAGGAGGTTCTATATTATTGCAATCTCTTTGAAACCTTTTACAGCCCTGTAAACATTTGGTGATTTGAAACCAGTTAATTTTAACATGTCAGCCGGTCTCATTCTCAACTTGTGCAACTTAACTACTGCGATACGTGAATTTTTACGACCACAACTCAAGCACAGCTGACAATAGAAAAATAAATAAAGCGCATTCTAGTCCAAGCTCAAACAAATAATTTAATAATATCATCACATCTAATATTATGTCAGTAAGTATAATAACTAAAAAATAAATAAAATAAAGTATATTAGTGCTAAAGTTAACAAAATACAAAACAGAGAACTTTTTATGCACCTTTATATATATATATATATATATATATATATATATATATATATATATATATATATGTCAGGCCACGTGGAGTAAATTCAGAATTCAAAGGATCATTCGAGGATTTGTTTTCTTCTGAAGACAGTTGACACCGCCGCATTATCATTGAAGTATGTCTAAGGTTATCTCCTTTTAACGTTCCTCCAATGCTTGGCGTTCCATAGAACAAATCCATAGATTTGTCGTAGGTTGCTCTCACTTGTTAAACATCTATTTTAGTGTCGAAGATTTTCTCCAAGATTTACAGTCGAGATGCGACGCGGAGTTCCTGAACACTAGGATCGGCTTATTTCTGTATCCGCATGTCATTTTACTAATTTCATTCTGATCAGGATATTTGGTGCTTACAGTAATCAACTTTGCGAATTTGCGAAGAACTTAGCATATTTTCGCTTACACACAGACCTCCAACTCATTGTTCTCACAAGCAGAAGCATGTTTATTGCCTTCATTTGTTGGATTCTCCACGACGAAAACTTGAGAGTCAACGTTCCACTTCGAACTCAATACCAGTCTTTTTCTCCCTTTTCTCCATTTCAGTCTGGCGCTACGTCAGATATTACACCCTCACAAAATTAGATTTGTTGGATTATCTGTTTTGAAATGTAAAATTCTAATTTATGAAAGCTCCCAGAAGCGTATTTATTCCATATTTCAGCTAGACGGAGTACATAAAATAAAATTCTCATTATTCTTATTTAATTATTTTTCTGATTATTCAACCCCAAGGGATTGGCTGAACCGAGGGAGGGTGGTACTGATGCTTCCCAATAGTACGAAACAGGCTCCTGTAATTCACTAGACCTAACAGCTCAAAGCATGTTAAATCCCTATGAGATTACATAAAATAGGATTTGGAATAATATGTAACTGTATGAATTTTGAGAAGAATCATGCTCAGACGAAAAAAAAGAGCAGATAAAGCTCCTGGACTCGGTCGGCTCTTGTGGAGCGTTGCGGTTCCATCAACTGCCGACATCGGAAAACATAATTTCAATGTGAATGCTGCAGGGTTGCGAGAATGCTTTCTTAATCTATAAGTACGTTTCTAAACTTAACCAAGTTTGCCATATTCAAAAGTCACTGGCAGTTCAAAAAGCTATAAATATATACTATATACTATATATATATAATATATATATATATATATATAGTTATGCTTCACTCTCTGCACAACTTCATGATTATCAGTCTAAATTTCGCTGGACAAAGCCTTTTTTCTGAACTTCCAATAACTTTCAAATAGCTTAAGAATCGATGACTCTGAAAATCTACTTGCTTTTTAGAACGGTCTTCTTACAACCCTGTAGCATTCATAATAAGGTTATATTTCCCACGTGCTGCGCTTGATGGGATCACAACTCTCCACTAATGTCAGATGAACAATCTCAGAGGTATCCGTATCCACTATTTGTATTCTATCGCATTGAGTATCGTTGAAATACTTTGCGGGTGCAAGATTCTCGGCAAGCCAGCGATATGCAAAGTTACTGTTGCTTTACTCTCAAATAAGTCTGGTATCAGTTTATCGACCCAGGAGAGATAGAAGACATGGTAGAACCCGGGTGCGGAAATGAGCCAGAGATTGTGCGTATTACATGACCTCTAACCATTCGGCAGTGACAGGGTCCAATATGTAAAACATACACAAGAAATTTGGAATCAGGAATTTGATATAACTTTAGAAATACTAAAGAATTCGATCACATATATATATATATATGTTTGAAAAGGCCAGAACAAGTAGCACGACCAAAGTTATCACTACGCAGGAGAAGTAAAAAAGCGTAAGGTGCCTTGATTTTGTCTCACCTCCTTTGTGCAAGGTCTCCAAAATCATGTTCTCAATCATCTCTAAGTGATTTTGACATTAGTGGTATATTCCTCACATGCCATAATGCTAGTTTAATTCTACAGCTACTACCTATTGTAGCGTAGAAAGAATGATGGCAAAAAGGGCGTCAGTAGTGCAACGGGTTAGACCCCACGCTTTCGAATAGAGTGAGATGCCAGTTCGAGTCCCGCTTGATGTAGAAGTTTTGCACATCACTCTACATTGCTGTCTATATCTATAGCATCATACCACCGCCAAAGGCGATTAAATAAAAGGACTTTTATTGGATCATTCAATGCCCTTTTTTCACCTTTTCTCACCTGGGTTTACTATCAAGAGAGTTGTGGTCATAAATTGTCGACCTCAACAGATTTCCCACTTGTCAGTTAGGTTGTTGCGTAAGCAACTTTTTTCCTCAGATATTTTGTCCACCGTAACTGCATCCTTCTATTCGCAAGTAGTAGAATGGCGTTACATCTGTATGACTACTTATTTCCGGAGATCACCGCCTTGTACTTGCAATTCTATTAGAGCAACTTCGCTATAAATTTGGAGTTCCTAGTAGCACGACCATTCAGTTTGACTATTTGTAAAGAAATCTTGATGTCCACCATATTTTTTCAGTAGTATTTTGAAAGGCGATGTTCAGAATCAATACAGAAATCATATGCGTTCAATAAATTTCTCCTCCAAAATTATTTCGTGTGTTCTGAGGACCACGTAAACGTGAAGACATTTGAGTTCCTCTGTGATGCAAAGGAGTTACCTTGGTAAATCGTGTCAGTGGAGGAAAATTTGATTCCATATCCTATCGGAAGAGAATTTTCTGCGTATTGATCGTCTTAGTCTATTCAGTAGTTAATGCAGTTGTTTTCGAGCTTCATATAAAATGTACAAATATGATTATGCCGCTTTTTTGCTGATAGTAGCAAGAATAAAATTATGCGAATTCTCTTTCCTTGTCTGAAGGTACACTGAAAGAGCAATTTGTTCATATGTTTTAGTATAGGAATTATTTTGTACGATGCTTTTTATAAGAATTCAAAGATAACGACTTTTGTGCCCGAATATGCAATTTGTTATTCGAATGGGAATTTCTTCTCCGCTTTAAAAGAAACTTCGTGCTAATGACTCTGAAACTATGAGATTTCCCTTACATGCTCAGGTGCTTTTTGTGCTTCCACCGTATTATATGCGTGATAAAAATGAGAACGCGGCTGGTGTAAAACATAATCTCAATTTGTATGGGAACTCCACTCTTAGCGGGTGACTTGAAAGTCTCCCAAACAAGCTTCCACTCTACTCGAGGTGCCCGCATGCACCTGCTCGCCTACTAGACGAGACCTAATTAGTGTCATAGCTTGAACGGTGGGACTCTATATTTTGAGTGTTTCTCGCCAATGTACAGCACAAAAGCTGGCCAACAGAGTCCCGCTGCACTATTGCGGAAGCCCAGGTGTAATTTAGTGTGTGCTTTCCCGATAAAAAGGGTTAGATTATAAAGTGGTGATGTCTCCAAACCAGTTCCCCGAATACTCTTTCATTTTACAGCTTTATTAGTCTTATGATGTTAAAAGTATCTATCTTAGAAGCGTTTCATCCATACTGGTAGAAAATGTTAGGCACGAAACTACCGAAGCACTTGATCTTCTAACACTCTCGTTTCGACATAACTCGGTTGTGTAAGGGTTGACACTTGCTACTGAAAGAGTTGAACGTTGGTTCAAGTCCCATTCGATGCTCACAAATCAGATATCCTGGATATATAGTTATGACATCTCAACACTGCTATAAAGCGAAAAAATTGGAAAATCAACAAAGATTGAATCTATCCATTACTTTCAGCTGACCGTCTTTGATGCCAGTGTATGCTTTTACCGGCATAAACCCTTTGAGAATCGCTTGTTGGCAGCTCCATTGCCTTATACTCACAAGGAGCAATCGAAGCAAGAGTCAACGGTGTGGTGTAGCCCAATACAGAATAAGTGTGAGGTTAATTCTGCTCTCTCTCTGAGAATCCAACTTTTACATATCATCATCATCATGAATATAATCTCACATATGAAAGAGGTTTCAGAGATTGTTCAATATCGATAGCATACTCTATTGAGAGTGGCAACAGAAGTGTAGAAAACAGATTAATAATTAATGTTGGAAATATACCCATTGATGTAGAATGATGTGCAAAACTTTCGCATCAGGTAGGAGTTGAGCCCGCATTTGCAGCTTTATACCATCACTTGAAGCGGTAAATAGAAAGAATTTCATTTGGTCTTTAATTAATGTTCTTCAACGAACAACTTCTGCGATACAATTTTATTGCCTTCTGCAACAATTAACATTCTTCAAATCCATGAATTATGAAACAATACCGCTCGTTTCGACTCTTTTCTTAAGACCACTCTTAAATATCTATATGCCTGATGATTGTTTATGAGCCATTATCTGGTCTGTTATGGGCACTAATACAGTGCATTACAGGTGTTTCGGCATTGCAGCCTTTCAGTTATAAAGAACGGTGATTCCTCGTAAATACCAATCAAGAACAATCGAGTGTACAACGTTTCCCATTCAGTGATTTCTTTCACTTGATGGCACGAGTGAATAGTACGTCTTTGTCTCCTCTATGTAAGTGGTTGGTCTAGCCTCGAAAGATTGGCTAAGACGAAAGGCACTGCGCAACTGAAGAGGCTGGCAAGGCCGTAACGCGTGTATTGCACCGTGTAAGTCTCCATAACAGACCATATGCATGGCTCAAAAATAATCATCAGGCATATAACACAGTAGCTGTTTACTATGTGGAACATCTTGGAATTGTTTTGCGAGTCAGTCATTTCATCCCTTTATATACTGTGTTCTTTGTGACGGCGCTGCTGGATGTCAGTTGATTACCGGATTCATTGTAAGCATTCTGTTGTTGTTGACTCCAAATAAACGTATAGCATGAATAAAAAGTAGTTTCTTGTCAGAATTCTCAATATACTCTTTGCTGAAATGGGTTGATGCTTCGAATTCAAAAAAGTCAACTTCCAATCAAAAAAGCGATTCGAAACATTTGAAAATTCATAGTCTTTGCTGATAAAGTGAAATAGCATGAAGTTGATACATAAATTTCTCGCCAAACGATTCGACGTCTTCGTCTTCAAAGCCGATGATTAGAGTCGATGTCCATGGACGTTGGTGCTTTTTCTTTTTTCCTGTGCTTTTCTCTACTTGTGGTCCAATTGTGGCTTCTTTTCTTCTCGCTTTAGATGTTCTTCAAACATCATAACTTTCTTCTAATGGGTCGGTGGTCTTCCGTTGTGCCTCAGGCATCTGCAAAAAACCAGTCTCAACAGCTCTTATTTATTAATTGCCTCCAAAATGCACTATGAATGCCCTGCCCTCCTGGTCCTCTGTTTCCAGAGTGTAGATCGACGTCTCTAATTTTTCATCATTAATAAATAGATTACCTATCACTAGAGAGGTGCAAAATACTTTTGACATCGACTTTTTACTGCGTGTTCAATAACTACGAGTGCTCTTTCATCCTGCTCGCGTGGTGACTAAATTTGTAACTCAATAAGCAAGGGTAGGAAGAAATTTTTAGAGTCGAAAAGGTAGGCGCAGATTTATTGTTTCCTTCGCAAATGTTGCTGAAACTTCGTAAGCCGACTGCCCTCTCTTCTCGCTCAGCTCAGAAGTTTCGTTGCACATAACCTAGACTTTGGGACCTAGATGAGAGTGGATAAAAGTGCCAGAGAAATCTATTCTTTTGAACATAAATCGGACATACGATACTAATGCATTTTATGTGAATGCGGATCTTCTGATAATTACTTGAAGGCCAATCCTTCGAGAGGAGTTGTAGGATTCGGCCAACATCCGCACCCCCTGATGATGTTAAGTGTTATAAGGTTGAGGTCATTTGTGAAACAAAGATTATGCAATTATCGAGCATCGACTTTCACCTACATGTTTTTCCATTTTCATCATCAATCACTCATTTGAAGTATAACTAACGAGCGTGCAGAGCAGTGGTAGCTCAAGAAGTCTTTAAAGGAAACGCATTGTATAAACCGCAGAAAAGTGTTACACTGTCGTACAAACCCCACCTGAATCCATGGTAAAAGCAATCATCTAGAATAATCCTTTCAAGACTGCACGAAATGTTGCGAAGGATTCAATCCCCACTGCCCTACCTTTCTTGCTATTTGATGAATTATAAAAGTAGTTACGGCCTCAGCATAGTATGAAACCGCAATTACTTTTCCAACATCTTTAAATGATACACATGGGGGAGCGGGGAGGAGGAGGAGGAAATGCTGGAAATGTTAGCGTGGATCGCGTTTTAGTTTGACTATTACTTTAAGTTGAATGCTTGCTTTTGATCTAGAGCTTTTCAACCCATAATGTACCGGTTGGTCACAGCGTTTAGTCGCACATAAATCAGCATTGATATGGTGATCAATAATTAGCATAACTTCGCACATTCGCGAACTGATTCCATGAAATAATTGTTCTACTCTTCAAAGTTGGAAAAGGCCTCAACAATTGCTTGGAGAACTTAGAACTTGAAAAATGATTTTGTGGAGCCGTGAATGCCGCGCCGCATGTGCACTATGGCGTGCTTTATCTGCCATGTAGATCCAATGCAATTGCTCGAATACTGTCTGTGCAAATCCCATCTCTTTCCCGTTTCTTTGCCTAGAAAATGAGCTTCAGTTACACGACTTCTAAAGGTTCAAAACGTCCTAGCAGACAACATTGAACTGACAAGCGAGCTCTCGGTCTCTTAGACTCAGGGGGTTGTAAATTATCGTTGAATGATGATCGAATAAAACCAATTTTATTTACCTTTTTCAAGCGGTGATATGATGTTATAAATATACTTAATGATCTAATGTGATGTGCAAAAATTTCGCGACTTGAACCCACATCTAACTCTATTCGTAAGCGCGTCCTCTAACACACTGCACTGCTTACGCGCATTTTGCACACCACTCTTTCTCTTATGCCAAACTCGAGGTGTTGTGATATCATTTATTCAATAGCTGACGTTTCGGCAGTTCGCCTTCTTCAAAGTCTGAAACGGTCAAATTGTCTACAATCAATCAGTCAAACTCCTTACTCTTTTAGAAATAATCACCAGACCTAGGTTTTGATCGCATCAAGTATAAAATCAACTCTCAACCCTAAAACTGAGGACTAATCTCTCAACATGGTTTGATTTCTGAAATTGATGAAGTCACGATAACTGCAATTATTTATTACGGTAAAGGTTCCCTCAAGAAACAATGTAACTTATTGAGCCAACTGTTTCTTTCTGTCGGAGTTCTATGGTTGTCACTCATAGCGTTTTTCAGGGTTCTTTACTTTTTAGCACTTCAATTGATCTGTTATCACAGTAACTTTTTCACTGTGTGAATTCCAGTACTCCTAGCATTCAATTCGTTTTTCGTCTTCTTCTTGAACGACTTAGAATACTGGTTGAGTGAGTTTTTTTGCAATCTCGAGGAGAGCCTTACTGTGGCGTTCTATAGGACGATGTTGTTGACTACCGAAGAAATGTGGGCAGTGGAGTTTGGAGCCACGCGTGCGCGACCAGCATAACCACCACTCGCCCACGGCGTCCCCTTTTTAGGGTTCACCATCAGAAATTTCAGAGCAAGGACGATTTATTACTCTACCACTAGCTCGTCATCATAATGGTTTACTCATTCTCATTTCTTTGCTTCTAGGTAATGCAAAATCAGTAAAGTTTAGATTTTTGTTCAATATCCGAAACAGTCTCAGCTCCAAATGATAACAAAGTAATGAGGCAATAGTTCAATGCCTTCTAGAGAAGGAATCTAATAAAAATATCAATCGAGTTCAAAATGTGATATAAATTTCTCTTTAAATCTAATTATGGCTCAATACTCTAATCTAGAAAATAGGTCTATAAGGAAAAACACGATAATTGCTCCACTCAGTTTTCTAGTAACACTCACTTTCATTCAGAGCACCAATTTTTTGAGGGAATATCGCTTCTTTTTTTGTTCATTAGGTCACCGGCCACTCATGTGTCATAATGGCTAAATATAGCACCTTCTGCATTCGAATCATTCTCTCACCTTCCTGTAAATGGTGCAAACTTTTTTTTGTTACTGAGCAAAAATGTCGTTGAATCCCGGTCACATTCGGTTCATTCTAATATTCTAATTTAGCCACACAACAGCGTTTTCACGTGTAGAAGATTTTGCCTGCTGTTTCGCAATGAGACTGATAACAGTTACGCGACCTCGCTGGAATAGGATGCCCGGTGCGGCGATGGAGGATTGAAGTAGCCCATAGGCGGTCTGGATAGCAAATCAAGTGAATCGCTACTTTTTGACTGACTGTTATGGAGTTGGTAGCAAAATTTTCATTCCGTGTGTCAAGTTTCTGACTATCCGATGGTTTTGCCTCCTTCAGTGCTTGAAAGACTCATACTGACATAGAATCCATTTGTTAGACACCTTCATTAACTCCTCAAAAAAATCTCAACTTATGAAGAATTCTCTATTTATGGTTAATGGTCATTTCCTAATTAACGACTATTAGGAGTCTTTATTATACTGGTGTCACAGGAATCTCCCAATGGCTTACCGCTAGTACCTGGGTGTCGAACTGCAAAATACGGCAAAGAGTTCAACCCTTCAGCAGGGCCACTGAAGCTGATGAAGAGTTCTTTCCACCCGAAAAGCCTATGTAATTGTAATTTGTACCACATATGATCTGCATCTTTGCAGCTAATGATCACAAGATGGTATTATCCCTTTGATCCACAAGGGCCCAGCGACTTCCCCTATATGGTGACGATCCGAAAAAGGTTCTAGGCTAGGCTGATTTGAGGATTCCAAAGAGAAACATAAAAACCAATAAGAAACTTCCAGTCTCAATAACACGCACGCTAAGCGCTATTATCTGCGACGCTGAGCGATGAGACGGCCGGTGACAGGTGATTGAATCTCGAGTTTATCGGGCGTCACCGGGAAAGGGAAAGCCGAACACGCCTATACACGCCATAGAAACCGATTCTTGTTTTGCACCTCTAATACCAGAACAGCGTCCTCAGATGGCAACCTTTACGCATCCCTTGAGACTCCTGGTCGCTCTAAATTTTGCATGGTCGCCCTACAAGAAACTGGAAAGAACACCAATTCTTGCCGGTGTCGGCTTTGGCGTCCATCCATGCATCATCTCTAGTCATTTCGCACAAAGTCCTATCCCGCGCCTGGCTGTCCCACGCCTCTAACTTCCGCGTCAGTGAAAAGACAGTATCATCAACGCCCACTCACTAGTTTATACAGCTTTTGAGAGCGAAGTAGACGCGTTCTGCAACAAATTGGAAGTAGTCATCCCCAACAAGAATTTGTTCTACAATTTCGTTGTAAGAGACTTCAACTTTGAATTAGTAACAAATGGCCATAAAGAAATCATGATAGGAAAATGCAGACTGGGAGAACGAAAGGAAACACACCTTCATGCAAGACTCTTGTCCGCAACATGCTTCCGTTATACAGACTCTCACTCTTCGAAAAAGAAAGAAAACCTTTGATGGAAATAGAAGTCCGAATGAAAAAGTATCTGTTTGACACTTCAGTGATATCATAATCTGTACGGGATCTGATCACCTTTTATGTACGAAGATTCGAAGCAGCCATAGGCTGGAAAAAGAGCTGTCATAGCACAAGAAAAGCAAAAACCAATATTGGACGGCGAGGACGTTTTTATTTGAAGTCCACTTTCGTATGGCTGGTGGATAAAGGAAGAGCCGACAGAAGACAATGAGCTGCACATTAGTGGACTTTAGGCGGTTTGCAGGAGGATTTACACTGATGGGGGCAAGAAAGGATTTTAAGACAGCACAAAAACGAAATATTATGTTCTGTTATTCGACTTAGTAAATCAAGATGAATCATTACATCACATCCCGCCATGATATGGAACTGGTAACTAATAGTCTCATACCAATCTTCTCCGTCCACAATTCCTTGACGTGCCACGAAATCTCTAATGATGAGAAACAAAGTACGAGTTGCGATTGGGAGCATGAAGAGAGACACAGCTCCAGGACCTATATTATCGATTTCCGACGAATTGCTTAGTCGTTGGGGCTGGTAGCGGCAATCTATATATGCTTTTTCCAAGATATATCGTCATAATTCAGAAGGAAATCAATCTTTGACCAGTGAAGGACATCGTAAACAGCTGTCTTAGCTGAGAAGGTTGACAATAGGAATTTTTGTAAATACCGCCCCATATTACTTGCGGATTGTGTTCTACAAGCTTTTTGCAGAGATGATTCTTTTGGGCTTAACGAAGAGCTTCATTTGGGCACAACTAGTTGAACAAGAAGGATTCTGAAAGGAAATCTGCTGCTTGAATCACATCCAAGCCATGTCGCGTGTCATCGAAGTCTGTCGGAAATATCCTATGTCTTTTGTATCAAGCTTAATAGTCTATGACAAAATATTTGATAGCGCGAAACGAATTCAATCCTATCAACGCATATAGACAGATGAAGGTGTAGACTCGCTCTATATATGAACATCAGCAGACTGCTATCGGTCTGCTTATAAACAGGACAGACGTTCTTTTGTGTAGAATCCCTCTCGTAAAGGTGAAGAAATTGAACTGATTGGTTTTCTGATTGAGGAGGCCAGCTGGTACTTGTACCTTGGACATTCAATGAGCATAATGAACAACTGAAAGAGGATTTATACAAAAGATGGTAGGCAATTTCAAAGGCAAGCTAGAATAAGTTCGCAATCACAAGATGGACTTCGCGTACGTCATCATACCTGCTGCAGACCATCAACATGGACGACAATTGCTCGGAAGAAAAGGAATGGACACTATCTTGGGATTCGCCATAACAGTGAAGACGGGCTTCCCAAGTATCCATGTAGATGCAATGTCATTTAAATCTTTGATCAAGTAGACTGAGCGTCCATTTGACACTTCTAAGCTCTGAAAAAAGTGAAAGCGCCAAAACTTTTATAGCTATAGTTGCGTGAATTTCTCTATTAACGATCTCGTGTCTGCTTTACAAGAAAACAACGATGAAGGTCATAAATGACAAGATCAATAAAATGCCCGTTTTGTGGACTTAAATGTAAAAAAATAAAACCTCAGTCAAATCAGGTGATGCTAGCACTGCGATGCAGACGGTATTTGAGCGCATTCGATACAAATCAAGGGTATTTTATGTTACAAATTCTTACATGTTTACTAATTGCATTCGTTCCAGCTGCTAACAATTTCTGCAAGTTGCTGCTGGTGTCGATCATCATCACCATATTCCGCAATCTGCTCATTCAGTAGAACCATTCATCCATTTGCTGCCATGAACCATGACTTCATTCCAGTTGGATATCAAGCATTCTACATAGTAATTCCGACGATCAGCATTATTGGAAATGCTTTCATCGTCTATATTACTATACGCTCAAAGTAAGTGCTTCGAAGTGAGAGATTTACTTTCCTCCTCAAGGTAGTTCTGCTCTGAAATTCAATTCTGTCTTCAGAACTTCCACAAATTTCATTTACCACTGTGAAAATTTTGTTAACTGGAAACATTAAAGATCTCTCCGGAGTAACTGCAACATATTAATCGCACTTAATTCGGCTGGAGAAGCACTACACGGCTGTGCCCACTACGTCACGATCATTTCTCATAGAATGTGAGGTCAACATTTTTTTATTAGAAGATTGAAAATGTATGAAGCTTTGATGTTAAAATCTTGCTTAGTCCTACAGAATAAATTGACGATAGATCTCACAAGCCACTATCAAAAAAACGGAGGAGCTTCAGCATGATGATGGAATAATCTGATTTTTTTTTGCTTTAATTTGAAAAAATCGCGCAAAATTGTTGATATTCGTCTCAAGGTAGAATAATCTTTCTATCCCACCAAAAAAAAGCATTCATACTTTCTAAAGTTGAGGTTAAGGAAATACTAGATTCATTGAATGCACAAGACGGAGATCTGAGAGCTCAAGTCATAATCCAAGGCAACGTAGATCTTTTGCGACAGTGCGTAACCATTTTTGTTTGGATACGACCGAAGCACCCTCTAAAAGTGCCCTTTTGCAGCGTGTAATTACTTTTCTTTCACTGTACAACTTCGTGAAGCTGGGCGATATAATAGCGACTCAAAAACATGGTCAATTCTACCTTTCTTAGGTCACACGGCTAAAGGCTGATTTTGGTGCACGTAGATTCCGCCCTCCAGTGACATACTTGTTTGGAACGGTCGCAGTCGGGGTTCAAAATTTTTGTCATAGCCAAACGCAAAGTAGCTTCCTTAATTGAGCACACACATCAGATACGCACATAGTGCTCTCCACTAGTGATGTCTCAGAAGATTTTTTGTAAGTGAAATTATGGAGCTCCAATAAACTTTACTAGGTTATCCTTGTTGATGTTCAGCATGAAAGACCATCGATTACGCCAGGATATCTGTGTTTACATGCAATTACTCCCATTGTTCGGTCTTGCTATTTCGTCTCTAATGCTCCTCAATCTGGCAGTGGATCGACTGCTATCGTTGCAAAAAATTTAGTACGTTTCCAAACGATTGTTCCGTCCAAATTTCATCAAGGCGTTGAACGTCTTGTTTTGCACAGTTTCAGCTCCACCATAGAGAAAATGTACAAGAAGCTCTACTTGACAGCACAGATTTTGCCTGCATTTGTATCAGCCCTTGTCTTGGTTATCTGGATTCTTGCCAAGGGAACATCGGCTCAGTGCGTTTTTTTCTCTCAGAAGATGTCTCTGTTAAACACAATTGTTACTCGTTAGAAAAATTGGATTTTCTCTGGTACATTCGTTTTCTGGAGTGCTAAACTCCATAGAAATAGCAGTTTAGGCAAGTGAGAGAGGTTTGCAAAGGGGATCACAGTTACCACAGTTGCTCGTTTAGTTACTTGGAGCTTAATGCGTGATGGGATTACTTACAGCGCAGATGTTCTACCTGGAGAAAGAGCTTTGTCTCGCGAGAAAAATGCGCGTTTGAAAAAGAGGCTTTTCATTCTGTACCAACTTCAAGAAAGGAGTTTTTCAAAAACCGGTCAGGCACCGCACTAGCCAGAGATTTGAGCTCCTGAATGACTAATAACACTCATATGAAGATTTCTCGTCCGGTGAATGGGATCGAATATTCGTTCTCTTCTAATAATGGGCAAATACGAGAAAGCTAAGCACTAAGCACGTAATAAATGATAAATAAATCACATTGTTTTGCCATCTGCTATATAGTTTTCTTCGGTTCTCTCTGATTAGAACGAACAAATGGAAAATTAATCTTTTTTTCCATAGGAGTGTTAACAGCCATTCGAAAGCTGAGACTTGAGACTACAACCGCACGTCTTCGGTTCTTCAAAAAATCCTTTCATGATGCATTAGCACTCAAATCAAAAATTGTGTTTCACACTCGCCTTTTGTCTTCATTTTCGTCACGCGTATGATTCGCTTGAAGGCGAAAGCAGTCAATATGTGTAGAGAAATTTTTGCAATATCTTAGTCAATCGTTTGATCTGAGGTTCTTTCAATCCAATTGAATAACAATATATCGATCATCCCTTCTCACCCCACCTCTGTCAAGCCCCTGCTGCGGCCCTCCACTTGTCTACTACCCGGTAAATAACGTTGCCAACAGTGTAAAGCCGATCTTATTTACCCCGCTATACCATGCTTTCGGAAAATAATGACATCGCTATAATCAGGAAACATTACGCTAACAGATGATCACTATTAGTCTAAAGGAAGAGCTCTGATCGGCGAGGCTCAAAGCACAAATCAGAAGACCAGGGTATACAAAGAGATCGAAAAAGCTTTTTGAAAGCAGACATAGTTCTGAGTTATTTGAAGCTTATGCTATAGTTCGAGTACTAGCACTCTGAGAAAGGAGTTTTGTTCAGCGAAATATAGGCGAGATAAGAGAAAAACACTGGTTTTATAAAAACATGGTCTTATTTGAACGTTTCAGCGTCATGAAGGGGTACTTTGATAAACCGCCAAGGTGAAGCTGTAGCCACAAGTCCCAACTTTCCAATGGTTAAAACGCTTCAATGAAAGGCTTCTTTCCAGCGAATGAAATTAGTTTTTTATTTCTCCCCCGCCCTCCCTTCCCAATCAAAAAAATCTTTTCTTTTTCAATGAAGGAGTATGTTAAATGTAACTAAAAGAGTGCCGAAATACGATCAAAGACTGAAAACAGATGTAGCTTCAAACCTGCGATAAGCGTTATCTAGGGAATCACTACGTTTTCTATTGCACCATCAGTGCCCTGACTCTGCATTCTTCTCTCCCGTAATTTGACCTGTTCTCCGTGGAAAAGCCCATTGCGGGTCCGAAGTCACACCATGGCGCAAATTTCGTTTGCATATCAACACTCTTACTGTGCAGGAATGTTCTTATAATATATGAAAAGATTTGTGAAAGTCTAAAGTCTTTCTATGACTACGTAATTGTTTCATTTGAATCGTTGCACTGCATCCTTCATAGTCGTTAGATTTTATCACAGGCAGTTATCGGCAGCTGTATGTTGGAGGTGCTCTTCTGTGCCAAGTCTGGTATCGATTTTCTGACCTCACAGAAATTGGAAGCTGTTGTTTTGTTGTAAATTCAAACCTGTCTTGTGCTTACTGAGAACTGTTCCGCAGTGCGTTCTCGCTCTCTTCAAAGGCACATTGCTGCGAATGTAGACGAAATATGAGTTTTAGGATGGTCGTCTGCACCCTCACTGCACCACTGATCGGATTAATACTCAGCGTTTACACTGATTTCTCAGTAGTCTGTGAATATATCAACTATCACGTGCTATACTTTCTTTATTTTTTTTCTTAAAGAAGGTCAGAATGGGTGAGTTTCCTCAAAACATCTTTGGCCATTTTACTGAATGTTCATCTGAGGTGGGAAAATATCACAAAAAGCACAAACATTGAGAACAACGTCTTTTCAGGCAGCTCAAAAATGAAGCAGATATATCGCTCGCTGATTATCATCAGCATAACAACGGTATTTGGTTGGCTGAGCACTAGTCTCATTATGTTCATGACCGGCCCAGTTGAGACTGAAATTGAGCAAGTACACGTCTACTTACTGGCAGGACTTTTCGTGAACTTCGCAAGTGCAACGAATTTCTTTGTTTACTATGCGATTAGGTGGGCTGCAATACCTAGACTTCAAGTTCTCCGAAAACTATTGAACTCTTCGAATTCTTGAATTTCCCAAAAACTTTTGGAACCATACCTTTCAATCAACTACTTTGAGATCTCTTTCAAAACAATATAATCTGGTGACATATTTTGAGCCTTTCATGAGGTCTATCATGGACTTTATGAAGTGCTAGACATGCGTTTCTGCCTTTTAGCTCCATCAGTAGCACGGTAGCTTTCGGCAGTCAGTTCTTCGGGAACATACATCTTATACATACCAGATGGCTTTTGGGGGGGCATAGTCCTGAAATCAGCTGAACAACGATTTCAAAAACTCGCAGAAGTCTTCTATCGTCTATACAATAAACCCATGCGTGGTTTCTTTTTCCGATTGGCCAACTGAAATGTCAAGCGTACGAAGAATTACCGCCTCAGTACACAATTTCCTTACAGTTAGTCAAAATGCTTCTCGCGTTCTTTGCTCAGCAAGATATGAGGGCACTGGCAGCTTTACAAGGAAAAAACATCGCGCTTCATTGCCTTTATCCAAGAAGATGCTCCGCCATGACAGCTTGAGGAAAGGCGAATACAGAGCGACACCAATTCAGTCTTTTAGTGACTCATCTGGAGACTTATGTGACTATCCGAACCTACAGTGCGCATTCATTTACCTATATGTCCTCGACGGAAGATCTGCTCATGCACGAAGGAAGGATGGAATACGCCGCTACCTGACTGACTGAGAGCAGACGATACCGCCTATTCAACGCCGTCTAATACTCCAAAGAAGAACTCTTCTCGGAGCATGCTATAAAAAGCAGTCAGAGGCGATTTTTATCAAACAAGATCATCCGTGAACATCGATAAGAGTTGAGAGATGTTATCAAGAGCTGCTATGACAGTTGTCGTCACTTAGGCAACGATATCAAGTTGTGACAAAGAGGAAGTCGAAGCGGTCGATATCAACATAGAAAAGAGTGTCAGAGAGAGCATAGATTCTTCAAAGTCACCGTTGGAGTTTTCAACGTTAAAGTTAGGAAATTAACAGCAGAACGCCTGGCAAATTTCACATTGAATTTCACTCATTGGAATGGCAATGACAGCATGAGAGGCCGCCTGAGTTGACCATGTCAACTCACGCTATTCGTGACAACTCATATTTCCATAGATCTTGTTTTTTGTGATGAAGTCGGAATTCTCCCAATGAGGACTACTGAATAGCGTAGACCGCAGCATAGTAAATCGAAGCTTCTCGCTAACCGAATGTTGCTGTTGCTTGTAACCTCTGCATGAGATCAGACAATCGCCTCCTTTGAAGCAGCATTGCATTTTCTGCGAGAGGGAAGGCCGCTAAGTGTAATCAACGAAATCTCAATGTTATCATAACCGGTGATCTATGGAAATCACCATTTGTCTTCTGAAAAGGCACCCTCATCAACAGTGTCGACCGAAGACATTACATGCTTACTCACCATCACCACATTACTGCTATGGAAGCTGGAAGTCTCAAAGTTACCGTAAGACATTTGTTTTCAAAATTACTCAAATTGACGCCAACGAGGAATTGAATGAGGGCAGCCGTCAATTAACGTCATGGAATTTGTTGAGCAGTGCAAGCATAAAGTCGTGAAAGTAGTTCCTATAAAGAGATAAATAACACTTACGATGGAAGCAGCAGAGGCTGTAAAGAGCATTAGCAAAGTATGCACCACTAGGTAATCAAAACGACTGTACTCCGACGCTCGAACGAAGCAGTTGTGACATCCAGAAAGGCAGAGGGAAAGCTCATTCACTTTTATTAGGATCCCCTCAATAATCTATGATCTCCTACCTGCGTATGAAGTGAAAAAAGACGAAGTTTTGATTTCACAGGTTCTTTTTCAAAACCCCGCATGCCATTTCGTCTATAAAGAGTCGAACTGCACCTTGCTTAAGCACGATAAGACTGAACATCTGAAGATCCTTCCTCTATTCTCGTCAACATACAGGTTCGGCTCTCTACTCTTAACCTGTCATAGTCTAAGGTTCTTCATCGAACTAAAACCAGCAAGGCCGTGTTTAAAATAGAAGACCCTCACGATATTGGCAACTATGGCCCAATCTGCCTGCAGTGTGTTGTTCATGAATTCTTAACTACACTTCTCAAAAAGGATTGGCAAAACATTATTGAAGACCACATCGGCGCTTTTCTAAGTGGGACTCAGTGAAGTAACTCAAGAGTACTACAAGCCACTCTGCACCTACTTTCACCGTTTAGAAGAAGTCTCGAGCTCAGTTGAAACAGAAGCATACATTGAAGAGTTAGAGGTCTATGGTGTTCTTGCTTAATGCGAAAAAAGTTCTTCGTGGGTTTAATGAAATTTGCACAATCAAAAGCATCATTTCATAATGAAATTACTGTCAGACAAAAGAAGAGGTTCGACAAACATTATTTTATCAAATTTACTCACTGTGATCGTTCAACACATCGTGAAAACATTGAAGTGGTACGGCATGCAAGTGAAAAATGAAAGTCGACAATTGCACTATCTTAGCTTTCAAATAACATAAATATTATGACACCAAGCACCTAGAGGAAGAAACGAATGTTGGAGAATTCTGCAACGCTTGATGAACGATTTGTCGTCTACTAAATCTAATGGAAATGTTATTCATGAGAATTGGCTTCGTATGTCCTATTCTGAACTCAAGGGAATGTGTTCTTTAAACTCTCCATTGACACCCGTCTAGGGCGAACGTCAACGCGATGCACCATCTAGCTAGCTGAGCAAGAAGAGGCCCAGTTGACTTGTCCAGCTTTTGGCGATGTCGAAGATTTGGTGAGGAAGACAATGAACGTATAACCCCTTTCTCAACTCTACTATTCTTCTTGTCTTCAGGTTTGGCACCTTATTATCTGTCTTCACAGTGTTTCTTTCAGTGTGCGGGTCTCAGTACTTCTACCATTCAATAATTTTTTTGACTTTTTTTGGCCACCGTATAATAGTGGTTGAGCTCGTAATATTGCAATTTCGAGGACGTTGTGACGTTCCATAAGACGTCATTAATTAGTGGCGGAGAGTGCTGATGGGTGTGCTTTGGCTACCGCACCGCGATAAGGATCACAACCACTTAGTCAAGACGCTCCTCTGTCTTACATGTACACTCTGAAGAGTACATGTGAAAATCTACTTTAAACTATGAGTTAGAACTAGGTTAGCAGGTGGGCAGGAAGAGAGCAGAATTCGCGTTATCATAGACGCACATAAGAAATCGACACCGAAAATATCTCACGATTCGTCAGTGGCAGGTGACTTATGTCATAGATGTAAAATCACAGACGCATTCTACACTCGATGTCGAAGCTATGGATGACCTGGTCGGCAGGATGTGTAAAATGAATTTTAAAGGTAATTGATAGACGAGAGTTAATAACGGCTAGTTCTAAGTGCTGTTTAAAGCACATCATAAAGACCATCGACGAGAAATCTAGAATGTTCCACATGGATTCTACAAAAAAAGATATATTGCTTGAGGAACAACTGTGTAAAGGAGAACCACAGCCTACAGTTGAGACCACAGCGAAGTCTTATAGACGTCTACTCAATTCCCTGGCCGTGAAGAAAACGATAACCTTGGAGCATTACTCAAATGAATTTATTTTCTATCGACGTCGCACTAGTCGCTCAATCAGCAAAGATTATATAGAATAGGTAGTAATGAATTTTTGAGAATGAAAATAATATTCCAATTATATTTGAGGTCTCTTATGTTCAACTGAATTGATCCATTTCAGTAAAGAATACCGTGAGAATTTCGACAGGAAATTACTTATTACTCATGCTAAAAGATTCATTGGAGCCAGCATCAACAGAACGGCTACTATCAATCCGCTAGCCAATGGACATCTAGCAGTACCGTCACAAGGTGCCCAACAGCCCCTGAGATAAAATTTTTTCAACGCGAAGAGACTCCAAAATGTTGCATATAGTAAACAAGTGTGTTATGTTAGTTTTTTGATCATAAAGGATTCCGATTGCTGGGGAAGACATCATGATTACAACACAAAAATTCATCGATGGAATAACATTAATTATTGATCATTTCCCTAAACTTTGCTTGCTGTTCTCAATAAACTTTGATAATGAAGAAAGATCTAGTTCACAAAGGAAATCTCGTATAGGACTATATTTAATGAGGCTCACAATTTTTTTTGTCCGTTTGCCAATTCTTCTAACACTTTATTAATTTTTGGTCTTCTTCTTGAACATCGCAGAATATTGTCTGAGCACGTTTCATTAAAATCTTGTAGATAACCTGACTATGGCCATGGGGCGTTCATTGTTGATTGCCGTTGGGTGTTTGAGCGTGAAGATCATCAACACGCCACGAGAAGAACCATAACCGCTCGTCCTCACTCCTCTCCTCCCTTTTTTATGAGATATTATGCTGATGAATGTTGAGTGATGCGCAAAAACTGTATTCTCAGCGGAAACTAAATCAGTCTTGCAAATTTACGGCGCATGTTATGTTGACAACACCGAGTCCCTCGCTCTGCTACCGCTTTTTCTGTGCTAAGAAACCTTGGCATTGTGAGTGATCGACCATTGGCGGGTTTGCTCTGGTAAGGACATTTCGCTATTGAACACGGATAACTGGGCAGTCAATGGATATGTATAGTCTTTGTGATTTTTCTAAAATATTGGCCTCTTACATCACTTTTGTGATGTCACAACTTTATGACCAAGAATTCAGGGTGATATGCAAAACGCTCAACATCAGTCGAGGACTGCGTGGCGTTTACTAACCACTACACTACCGATTAACATCAAAACAGGAGTGATTGCAAATAGTGCCTCAGTAGTACAGTGCCCACTATGCGCTCCTGATGAGGGTAAAACGCCGACTCAACCCACCTGAAGATCTGAGTCTTGCATTCTACTCATCATTCTTGGTTTTACAGTTATAACAAGATATCTTTGTTAAAACTACAAATAAAAAGTTTGTGAGCGATCATGGTTCGAAGGTGACACAAATAAATAATTCGGCGCTTTTTCTGGATATAGCTTATGGTATGTTAGGCCTAGATTCTCGCTAGTACAGCGAAACTCTGCTGCTCAGCGCTTGGAATGCTTTTCTGAGAAACGTCCGAAGAAAGCGCTCCACCTTGCAAATTGTGGTCCGACTCGTGTCTTGTGTGGCAGACGAGCAACTGCGTACGGGCAACTTGAGGAAGTTGAACAACAAATGGAGAGTTTGTTTTATGCACACGACTTACTGATCCATTAAGACATATGCGAACGAGCAGACTCTAGAATGTCCATACATTTTATAACGATGTGCGCAGCGATTTCTGTACACTGTACTTAGTTTTGAACTCTTGAGAGACCGTTTTTGATATCCGTTAGGCTCTCCCCCAGCAGTTTTACATTTTCTGAGCTAAACAATAGAACAGTGTTCTCAAGAAAATAGTTAACCGCGTCTCTCACTGACTACTGAATACTAAATGATTACTTGTTTCAATGTGCATTTTGATTTCATCATAACGCTAGAATTCAAGTGTTGAAGTTACGTTAATTATCTGCGGCCGCGAATGTGATAAAGAAAATACGTAACACGATAGAAATTGTGGAAGCATGAAGTACAAAAACACAAAACAAGCCAACAAGTATTCTTCATCAAGTGTATCAGTGGGCATTGTAGAAATAATTTTGGTCTAACATATTTGGATTGGATTTCCATCTATCATTTTCAGAGCGCGTGTAGCGCGATGCCTAGTGGTGCCGCTGTGCACACGTAGCTTATGATTCGACACCGCGCTCATAGCTCATCAAGAATTCCATCCCTCTGGAGTCGGTAAATTGGCATCAGACTGTGTGGGAGGAAAAAACACTAAGTTGGTTTGTTGGTGGGCAGCAGCGAGTCAAACGAATCTTAAAATTGAAGCCGAATGCCTGGCGCATTTCTAGGTCTCGATCAACGTCATGAGGTTCAATTTTTCGTACCTGGATTAACGTTCAGATTGTAGTCAGAAGATGAACTAGCGCATTCATGCAAGTTCTAGGTCTATGATTTCCTTCGCTCTTCTAAAATTTTCGCTGATGCGGTTGCCACTGAGTGAACAATTCAATTACTCAACGCTGTAATCATATCAGACAATAACATGCAACCATTCACTCGGTAAGATTGGATGCCTTTTCTCAGATAGAATAAGGTAAGCGAATGAAAAATTCGTTGAGGTTGTTTGAGCCGGTTTTAGCCTTTGAAATTTTTCTCTCTCGGAGACTGCTTCAGAGCGCAGAGGAGATGTTAGCTCGATAGAGCATTATCCAACATTACTCGGCAAATGTGGGAAGGTATTTATTTCACCAAAATGTAGCTAGCCGATTTTGCATTGTGACGTTGATAGTTATGCCTGAGGGGATCGATCTGACCTGTTTCGCACGTTTCTCTCCCACTATTATACCCATCTCGGCGATGATTAACGTTGATATCTGCATTAATTGTCTGCCTGTTGCCGATTAGTCTACCAGATAACATGTCCTCTCCATCCCGACAAACCTAGGACATGATCCTTCGAAGATGGAACTAGGTTTTGGTTGGGCAACAATGTTGAAGCTGTGCTAAAGATTTTGCTTACAACAATTCATGACTCTTGAAAATTCTTCCATGCTTTGCTAAGAGGTTAATCTGAAGTAAGGAGTAAACTCGTATATTCCATTAGAAGGCTGCTACAAGTGTGCTTTATTGGGGGTATTTTGTAATTTATGTTTTCTAGAAGATTGCATGTTGTGCTGTGAATAGAGGTGCACTGCTTTGCACACGAGATGGTGGTTCGACCTCGGATGAGTACATTGGAAAAATGGGTAGACCACTGTGCATCTGTGTGGAGAAGCACTTAGATGGAGAAACGTATCGCCGACTCAAAAACTGCACTAAGCACGCATATAGAACAAAAGAATAAAGGAGCAGATTTTGAGGTTAGATTCACGGTCCTCGCACAGGGATCAAAGACGTCCGCGCGTGAAGCTTTCGAAGGATACATAGTAAAGGCCCAGAAATGAGCCGCACAGAGGAGTGCCTCGTGATAACGCGTGACCTCGCACCGTACCTCAGGCTAATCATCCCGGCCGAATCAGGTACAGTCTCACTTATGCACTGACATTGAGAGGCACTTCTTCAGTGAATAACTGAAAGATCTAAAACATCCAGAGGATGAGTGTTTTGAAATGAAGCTTAATCCAAAATTCCTTCCCTACTTTTTCTGCTGAGGTTATGGGTGTGCGGATCAATTTGTCCTTTTCAGGCACTGACGAAGGCGAGCCTTGGCAAAACGTTAGCCACCACGATTATTTTTTTTATGGTGCACTATTATATTGTTTTGATGTATTGATTCACTGATATATATTTACTATTATTAACACCTCGGAAGTGTCCAACAGAAAGAATTACTGTTTCACAATTTATGCCGAGTTCAATCGATAGTCGGTCTTGCGAATCTCATATCCGAAACATTACAGTAAACGTATCTAACTCCGCTTTGTGCTCGACATCGCTCGCGTTGACCTCTTCATTGTCCACTCAAGCTTATTTGAATAAACCTGTATAACCTCACAGTGCTCCACTGTATCGCAAGAGCAATTCTGGCCGGATTAAAAACAATGTGTCAGGTAACGCTTTGCATTTACAGTGCAAAATTTCCTTACGCTGGCTTTGATAGGGTAAATAAATCACAGATAATATACTACTCTTTGTTTCTAGTACATTAGCAGTTCTGCTGATGCATAAACTACTTGTTGAGATCAAAGAACTTCAAATTGTACGCTATGTGTTGTTTATATCAGACAATATTGCGATTTTATGTCATCACACTCCTATCAAGAAAACATCGCCTTATCGGTCGAACAACCTGTGGCTTCCCATATTACACTTGTAGACGGGAAATACAGAGAGTTATGGCTGCTGTTAAAGGTTAGAGATCATTCTCGATGTAGAGCTCGTTGACTCCTAACGTACCGTCCAGTCATAGCTTCGCACTAAAATAGATAAGCGTTGGTACAATGAAAATATAATAAGTAGAGACTCGAGAAATTGATTTTATGAAATCATCGTTTCCTTCTTTGCTTCAAAAATAGGAAAAGTGCTCAAAATAAGCTTGAAAGTCTCAGGGAAATGGTTTTGGAAAGCCGTAACTTTTGCAACGGACTAACAGTATGGTGTTTCTACGAGCTGTGTAGATTCACTCCATTTGCTTGAATATCGTTAATCAATCTGATAGGCAGCGAGTGAAGATAGATGCGAGCATGTTGATAGTACTGGTAAAACATTCCTTCCGGTGTTCCGGTCTTATCCTTTCTGGACTAGGTGTTGCTCTATTTACCACCGACGAAACAGCTTGTCGATTTTTGGAAGGGAGGACCGGTGGGGCAGCAAAATCATCTTTTATCAACTACGTGACAGTAACAGGACGCGGCTGTTGAAGAGATCCAGTGGATAACTCGTACATCATTTATCCCTTGCCTTTATGAAACAGTACTGTTGCGTCAGGACACCAGAGTGCGACTGACTTGGTTCTGTGATTGATGAGGTTCTGGTAGGATTTGTTACTTCATATCTCGGCTTCTGCAAGTTCAGCCATGAAAACTACTCTTCTTTTTTAATTTTTCTAAACTATGATTTCTACACCTTTCATGATTGGTAAATATTTTTTGAGCCATGCATGTGGTCCGTTATGAGCACTTGTATTGCCCAATAAACGTGTTTCGGCCTTAGCAGCCTCGTCAGTTGGGCGCTGTTTTTCCTCTTAGCCAGTCCTGCTTCCTCTAAAGGGGAACGCAACGTCCTCACATAGAGAGACACAGACGTGCTATTTACAGGTGCTGTAAAAAGAAAGAAACCATTACATGTGCTGTGACCGATGGGGACCGAATGCTCTTGGCTGATATTTATGAAATATCATACCGTTGGTTTCGAGTGTTTTCTTAGAATCACGCTCAACTTTCAATATGACTGCTAACTATTTTTTTAAATGATTTTTTCACGATTCTTTTTATGTTTTTCCGCAAAATTATACTTCAACCTCACACTATCACAATCTTCTTGCCATTTTTACTGCCATAATCGTGACCGCAGCTAATTCAGTGGACTAACAAATACTTGAATGCTGTCATGGGCACGAATTCGAAATGCGCATTGGAATTGTTATCTATTTGGTAACCACCATCACTAGCCAGTAAAGGCGAGGTTAACTAATTTATCGAAGTTACGGTTCTGTCTCACGGTTTAGAAATTTGGTTAAAGAGAACTTCGCGGGCACTAAAAATGGTTTTAAGAGTGCAGAATTGAAGGGATTGAGTAAATTTGTACACATACGGCGTAAAGTTTATGGACTCTATAGTGTCCGTACCGTCGCGAATGCGTTGATGGACCTGTAAAGTCGTCTGTACAAAACCAAATCTTCATTAATTTCCCGCCCTCCTCGAGTTACCCGTGTACATATTTTTGTGTGTTTGACAGGCACGAATCGTATGACAGTTCGAATGATGGGACACTCATTTCAAGTGTTTCTCACAAAATGACATCAAACACTCGTTAGGCGAGTTCTTCTTCAAATGTTGCAGTTTGGAAATTTTAGAACGAAATAGTTCATTTAGCCTCACAACAACATTCGATGAAATAGAAATGTTCAACGCAAAGATGTTGCTTGAGAGAAAGGCTGACAGACAAGGTGAGCTGCGCATCAAACATCGGCTGGCCTGTAATATGAAGTGAATTACTCTCGTACACATGGCGTAAGATAGTTTCAAATTGAAAGAAATTCGTAAGAAATTTCATTAGTTCAAGATAAAGTCGAAAAGAAATTTGGTCATTTTAGGTGACGTATATAGATGCTTTCACAATACTGAAGTGAAATTTTCGCTCATAGTTATTCATTTGTCTTTAAGGCTCCATACTTTAGCAGCCTTTTAAAATAAAAAATGCGAAAAAACAAACTCAGCGCCCACATTCACATTTACCTTGGCTGTTTTAGTATGATGTAGGTTACGTCGATTCCCCCATCTGTTTGGTTCCATTGCACCCATGTTCTATAGAGGCAGTGTGTTTTGATTGTTTATGCAGCAGCAGCTTGAAACTTCCTAACCTTCTTTTCTCTTTGATGAGTTGAACTGCTATTCAGCTTGATTTATCTTATCATTCCGAGTGCTCGACTGCTCTCCGAGATTCAAATGATTACTGATAAGGGGAACCATATCACTCGGTATCGTTCTCGACGAAACTGGATTTTGCAACTAGTCCACCGGCGGTTCGCTGACTAGGCTACAAGGCAGATATGGCAATATTTTGATATGTTTTTATGATCACACCCTCTAAAGGTGCATATGTGGATGGCCCGATTTTGCCAAAGGTGAGGACGAGAAGCACATTTGCCGCTCGTTTCTTCCTGGCGCCACATGGGTCTATGATGGTGGTTTACTGCGGCATGTGCACATATTATACTGTTACGTACCAATTATCTGCGGCTGTAAATACAGCTAAGTGATTTTACCTACAAACCCGTTCTCTTAAAGTGTAAGACTTATTCTTGGGAGATCTTTGCACTGTTCATTTCTTTCTAAAGTTTTTCTTTTGTTGATCTGCCATCGGTCTTTCTTCTTATTACATGAGTGTTTCATTCATCTATAGCTATCGATACGCAATAGGGTGCGTCTTACAAAAACAGACCTGAAAAATCCGAGCGTAGCAACCCGAGTAGATGTTGTGGGTATCGATTCATTTCTAGAAGGCTTGGTCAGGTGCATTGTGGGTAATGCGCAGAGTTCTTAGCCTGTTTGAAGCTTCACCTCACGTCTTTGCTGCTTTGAAGAGTCGCATAGGTCAGAAGTACAAAGAAGCACAAGTTTACGGCTTGTGCTTTCAAGAGGCTCGAGTGGGACCCATGCTGTCTTCCTTATTCTATACAATTTCTCCTATACTCATTCTGCATTTTCTTTAACTCTTTACCGCTTTGTATATATTTATAAGGTGGCCTTTGTAGTCAACAAAACATCGAAATGACCTATTTCACCTCGCATACGGGTTCTCTAGATTATGTTTCTCTGCCGATTATGTCTTTGTTGATCTTCAATCTTCCCTTTCCAGTTCTTTGATTGTTTCCTCTGTTTAGGTGGTACTTTTGGATAAGACTATAATGTCACTAGCAAGCAAAAATTGATAGGCGAGATTCCACCAAATCCCGTGTATCGCTCATTTTAGTCAAGGAATGAATTCATGGCACGATACCATATAAGAGTGAGAGTCAAAACTTCGTTTCATTCATCCTATATTATGAGAAATGGACAAGCTGCACTCTTGTGCTACCTTTTCAATACCACTGACTGCAGATCTGATGTAGGTCAGTTTCACTTCTTGCTGCACAAGCGCTAACAGGAATACAGTTGTTTGCTGTCAAAGTTTTTTTTTTAATCGGTAAAGATTAGAACACTGGGCAGATGGTATCGTCAAAGATTTCTATATCCTTTGGAATGATTTGGCTGTAGTCCACGCAGCGGTTTCGCTTTAAGAATGTCACTTGCTCTGTTAGTTGTTTTGCATCGAAACTCTTTGACTTAAGCGAAAGGATCGCCATTGTGAATAGCGTAGACTACACTCAGACATGCAAGCAGCTTCCCGAAAAACTCAAAATTTTTGCCGATTTCGCCTCTGCTCCTCAAGCGAGAAGAAAAGTTATGTCGCCAGTTTGCTGTAATAATTTCTCGTGATGAAAATTTAGTTGGAGATTTCAGTTGGATAAACTGTGATATACTCTAGAATAGCCAGAAGATAATGTTAGAAGCAACAAAAAAGCAAGTTTTGAGATAAAGAAATTGGAAGGATCGGAAAAAATACATGAAAATGCATTACAAACATTTTCTATGAGCATGAACATAAAGTGATAAAAAAATAATGTGAGAGTGTGATCATATGAGCATATCGTAGATGAAATATGCTGATCTAATTATGTGTCTTGAAACAGTAAGAGTAATAATAGAGCTGGAAAATTTCCAGAACCTATTCGAGCGTCGGGCACTTCTTGTGTTATCATGGATTAAGGTTGCAACAAAACGGCGAAATCAAAGATATCAAATCAAAAAAATGGATGCTCTTTCAGTAGAAGTTGGTACTGAATGGCATTCTTCTGTGAAAGTATTACCTTTCAAACAATTACACGAGGCTACGTAAATGTAAGATACTAGTCAGAAACTCTGGTGAGCTTCAAAGATATAGACATGAAATAAGACCAAACTTTGTACTTTTATCAACCAATCACCTGAATATCTTCTTACCACTTCTTCCTACCCCTACAAGCTGCTAGGCCGATATTCGAACCTACGGCTTCTGAATAACAATCGCGTCAATATCAAATCTAAGCAGACAGGTTTTCGCTGAAGTGATTTTATTGATGAAAAAATATGTGTCAAATGAGATTTATGATGGTAATGCTGAATTAGTAAAAGTTTGAAATACTTTTGCTTGAAGATGATGATATATTGACCGTTGTCTACTTCGGAAAAAGTCGTTATTAGACGTTAGACGTCAGTTAGAGGCAGATAGTTCACAATCACAAAAATATTTTGTTTATAGTAGCCTCTATGTTTCCTTTCATCATGACTTTCACGGAAACTATGTACTTGTCCTAAAATCTTTATATTTATCAAAAATTGTACCACGTTCAAATCTGCATGATGGCAAGGAACGGTACGCTTGTCTAAAAATCATGCACATCCATGACCATTGGGCATTAATACTGCCTGATAGAACGACCTCGTGACTTTTGCAAACAATCCAAGCATGACTAGAGCATTTCGTTCAGATATTTTTCCCACTGTCCACATTTTTTTCGACATTTTTTTCAATTAGACTATATTCTTCATTACATTACGCGTCGTTCCCTCGAGAGATCTCTCTGACTACTCAATAATAGGTATTTCCATAACATTGCACAGGTGTCATTAGTGATACCTCATTGCTTATTTTCATTCAAATAGTATTGTATATAAGGATTTGGTCTTAGTATCACTTGAGCAAGTTTGCTCTTATCAGAAGCCTGAGATCTAGTGTAACGAAAACAACGAGTAGATCGGCGTGGCAGAATATGCAGCACTAGTCAATATTGGTGAGATCAGCGCCATTTTGTGGTTAAGGAAAATGTTTGGCTAAGTTTAGCGATCGCCCACCACAATCCACATGTAACCTGCGATGTGGTGTCAAGTGTGAAACCATAAATTCTTTTAGCTGTCGCTACGCAAAAAAAAGAAGTTTTTCTCCAAACAAAGCGTATCATCAGAATCGTTGAGATTTGTGCTATCGAGTGCTTATTGAAAGTCTAAATGGAAAGTATGTCCAGCGAAAAATGCTTAAATGTGGAACATAATTATATTCTTACTACTACAGCGCGCTATGAGATTTCTTTTCAGAAGACAAGCAAACCATTGAAATTCTCTTGCCTTGAGATATCGAGTGGTTATTGAAAGTTGATGGCTTGATGCCAATGTTGCGAAATCTATCCACATACCCGTGCAAGGTATGCGCACCTCATGTGAAGTGCATCTTATTTTAATGTTGCTAAGTATTAAAAAGTTGTTTTGAAATCAAAACATCATTAAACTTGCTGAATTTGTGCTATCGAATAATTACTGAATTATCTAGGGACAAGGTTTGCTCAGCGAAAAATACTGGACTGTGTAATAAATTCTATTGATTGACTATGAAAATGAATAGAAGAAACAAATAATACTCATCTTTCGAATATGGGAAGGATAGGGAAAAAGTACCAGTTGGTCAAAAAAGATGCTGTACTGTGCAAAATTCTATGCAGGCGAGTATTTAATGACCGGTACTGGAATTAGGGGTGAACTGCTAATGATCGATGCTTCTTTATAAATTGTTGATTGCTCAATAAATATAGCATATCATGGTTAAGTTTGGGAAATTTGGGTCAGAAATATGTGATTCCTAAAAGAAGTACTCTACAAATTGATGACTTTGAGCTCTAATGAGGAATATTCCAACTGCGCGCTAAAATTCACACCACATAAGCTTCCTGAAAAAGGCGCATGTTTAGGAAATTGTGTTTTTGAACTACACTTTTACATACCGTCAAAAAATAAGAAATAAGAAATGGAGATGCGTTGCTCCTTCATAGATGTGGCCTTCGCATTAAAAAGTGGGAAATTTTGAAACACGTGGGAGTCCCTAATGAGACTTTTATACACGGTCCTCAGTAACATTCCATTCTTTCTGATCATAAATTGTCTCCCAGCGGACGATTTCTACTATACAAGTTTCAACAAACTCACTGCGAAGTTCTAGCGGCGGACTAAATACTCAGAGTGTTAAACGTGATTCTAAATCCCTTGCTATAGCGCTCAAAAAAATCAGTTTAAAAAAGCCAAAATAGTCTCAAAACTACTGTAAAGCCAAACGTAGACGACAGCAAAGCACTTTGAAGGCGAGACATAATTTCTGTTCGTTGTTACTACAGCGTAGTGATAGCTTCACTTGAGAAGTAATTCAAAATTCAAGTTCCCATTTAAAATAGCTATTTCTCAGGCTATTAAAGGGCTACTAAAACTTCACTGAAAAAACTCTTTTCGTGACAAATCCAAGAAAACACGAGTGAAAATCACACTTACACTCCGAAGAAAGAAACGTAGCTTTCTCTTCGTTGCTCCAGCTCACTAGAAAAGTATTTCTAAAAATCAACTATACCTTCAGAAACCTAATTTTTACACTATCGAACGACTGCTAAAAGTTCAATGAAAAATCTGCGCTTTCTGAGCAATCTACGAAAATGGGAGTATACCATGAGTGGCACACGTGGTCCTGAAAGGGTTGATATAATCATAGCTTAGATTTCGGGCGGGTCAGTGGCTTGCGTTTCGCCACCTCTACTCTCAATGGAGGACTTGCGGGCGCGTGGCTCTAATAAGACAGGAGAGACTGCCTAAACATACGTAAGCCTTTCATGAGATCTGTCATGGCATTTATACAGTGCTAGACACGTGCTTCGGCATCGCGGCTACACCAGTGTAGCACAGCGTCTTTTGGTTCAGTCAATCTCTTGCACGGTTTGAAATCCTACATATAACGTAAACGCCATCCAACGAGAACCACAGACTACGAGCGTTTATATTATGTTATGCCATGCCAGTTGCTTTTGACCACTACGCAGTAACAGATTATTGATAGAACGCACACGAGAAAAATGATTTTAAACTGGACATTGATTTTGAAAAAAAAACCAAACAATTCGGTAACAAGGATCAAATGCAATTATGTTTGATTCGGCGTCTTTAGCAGTGATAAGATTCTATAGATATACCCAGTGAAGTAGAGCAATGTGCAAAACTTTCGCGTCAGCCGGGACTCGAACCCGTATCTCACTTTATCCGGAAGCGCATGCTCTAACCCGTTGCACTACTGACGCCCATTTTGCACACCACTTTTTCTACACTAATGCAAGTTTTGCACATCTCTCTACATCGCTGGGTATATCTATGAAATTTCACCACCGCTAAAGCGGTTAAATAAAAAATAATTCCATTTGATCTTTAATATTCAAGGTCTGTCAGTGTGAGTGGGCTCAATGTCAATAACGACTACCTGTGCCAGGCCGTTGAAAGTTGGCGGCTGACAGATAGATGCGTTGTAGTCTAGAAAGAGTGGTGAACAAATGGGCGTCAGTAGTGTAACGGGTTAGAGCACGCGCTCCCGGATAGAGTGAGATGTGTGTTCGAGTCCCGCCTAACGCAAAAGTTATACATCACTCTGCAACAATTCCGTAACACTCGGAAATGCTAAAATAGTGATTTCTCGCATTCTTATGGTCAAGGCAGGGTAATTTCATATATATTCAAAGAGAGACTAAAACAAGAATTAAGACTAAACTTATCAGAAAATAGAAGGAACAGAAAAGCATCAAGATGTCTCTAAAAGAAGCTTGTAGAAGGTGTTGATTTTGTCTCACTTCTTTTCTAAAAGTTTCCAAATTCATATCTGCAATAATTCCACCTAATTTTGCTGTCAGTGCGATTTTCCCAGATGCTATTATGCAACTTCATTCCTCATCTGTGTCTCTTGATTTTTTTTTTCCATTTGCTTTCTCACCATAGTTTACTATCAACAGAGTTGTAACCACAAATTGTGGTGGCTGCAGCAGAATTTTTTAGTTCATTGTTAGCTGCTACGTAGAGGAAGTTTTCCTTTGATGTTTTGTATCACCGTAACTACATTTTCCGGCTCGCATGTAGTGTAACGTAGTTGCGGCTTTGTGATTAAATTGTTATAGAGTTAACCACCAACTGTTTTCAGCTCTACCCTTTGCTGAGTTCCCGTATAATACTGGATCTCCAAATAAGGCTTCCTTCAGTTCAAACTAATATGAAGAACCCTTGATGTTTGCCGTAATTCTCCGTCATACTCTAGAAGGTTGCGCTTAGTATCGATAAAGAAATCTCATGTGTTCAGTGAATTTGTGCTCAAAAACTTTTTTTGTGCTGTGCATGCCGAGTATACGTGAATGTGTTTGGCCTTCTTTATGATGGAAAGAACGAGCTCCATAGCTAACGTCGTCCCAATAAAGGAAGTCTGGTTTTAGAACATTCTACTCTAGCAGTGACGGTCACTGTAATTCTTTCACAGATAATACGGTTATTTGCGAGTTTTGTGTGTGCTTGCCAAGCTGCACTTCTGAAGTGCGGTGAGTTTTAGCTACTGTGAGCTTTTTTATGACAAGTCTCTTCTTGACTAAAATGACTGGTAATTGCCGCAGTCTCTTTTATCAACTTCAATATCGCTTGTTGAATTTTCGTACACATTGCGCATAATGTCCATTACTTTTATTCTTCGGTGTTGGTGGTGACAGAAAGTGCGTTTCTGTATTAATATAGACTAAGCACAGATGTAAGTTGCTTATGTTCTGAATGAACAGACAACTGTAAGCTTCTTATCTTCTGACTTTCATTCAAGCACGTAGCTGTAGCTTATGTTCTGATCAGATTGCCTGTAGAGAAAAAGCGTTGAACTAGACAGAGTTTCTGGTATGTCATCCCTATATTATCCTCTTCAAAAGCACCACAATTAGAGTTTTAACTGCCGCTGAAACGCTCGCCATCGTTCATGTTTACCTCTCCCTCTGTGCATTTGATCTTAGAGTGCAGAACCAACAAAATGGTAACGTTTCGACGGTTACGCCTTTATAATAGACTGAAAAAGTCAAATTGTAGCGCCATTCATCAGTCAAACATGTCATAGTCATAGTGTAAAAATCTTTTAGCGGCTATTAATTAATAGATATTTATGTTTGAAATTTTTTTCCTGCTGTTATGAAAGTGTTCAATTGAGTAGATTGGTCATAATGACCCTTTCGCGCTCTGAAAATGATATGGCTGTCGAAAACACAGAGACGTGTTGTACAAAGTAAAAATTTTGTTAGTAACCCCATCTCTGCCATGAAAAAATAATGGGTTATTTAATCCATTCTCCGAGCTGCCTAAGTTCTACCTTTTTCCTACCTCAGCCCCACGAAACATCCCATCTCATCGAGATCGGAGAATTGATAACAGACTTGTCTGGAAAAACCCACATACTTTTCTCCAGAAAAGGAGGCTCTGATACGGTTATCTCAGGTTACCAGAAAGATTCGACTACAATCAATAATTAACAGCATTGGTGACATGTAACGAAAAAGTCCTCGAAGCTCGAAAACCTTTCTTGATGGCGAGAAGCGAAGCGTATACAGAAAGTGCTAAATTCACACACTACGACGCGTGAGTAATGACCGATGACGTACTAAACATATAGAAAATTAATAATTTTGGCGTAAAATGGATGCGCTAAATGAAATGCTTTTTGGCTTCCAGCGAATTATACGTGTGATAAAAAAGAAGGTGATAAGCGAGTGTGAAACATGATTTTGATCTAAATGCTACAACGTTACAAAAGGGTGTTTTGAAAAATGGGCGACGTAGGGTTGTAGCCTCAAGTCTCAGCTTTCGAATGGTAGCTAAACTCCTATGAAAAGTTCTTCTCCAACGAATGAGATTAGTTTTTCATTTGTACCGTCCTAATCAGAAGCAACCGTACTAGTGTCTTTTCAAAACCCCAATTTACCGACCAAATTCCCCTATTTCAAATGCGACGCACGTCAAACCCAACTGCCTGACATGTGGTACAACGATCGATGCATGAAATTTCATACAATTGGCCCGCAACGTGTTAATAGTCGGTTGCCGGGAGTTTCAATACATCACACGCGGAATGAGCGATACCAGAGCAAGGTCTGTGTGGTGTAATGGTAGCCCATGATCACGGAATGGACGCGAGGCGGATTTAGCTTTCTCTGAAAGTTCAGTTTTTGTGCATCACTCAGCATTCTTGAACTAATCTACCATACCAAAGGAATCTCTCTAATAATGGCAACCGAAGCTTGGCAAACTGACTAGAAATATGTGTTGCTGCAACGAATAGCTCATGCGTTGTGATCATAATGCCTTTTACAACAACTAAAATACTTCAAACTCATAAAATATAACACAGCAAAATTATTTACAATGTGAATTGACGTGGAATTTTCTCATGAGTCAGTCATTCCGTCCTCGAATTTGGTTTGTCCCCTGTGAAAGCACTGCTTGATGTTGATCAGCCACCGCATTGATAATAATTATTCTGTTGTTGTTGACTCCAAATAACTTCTTAACATGAATAATAAGCAGTTTGTCGTCAAAAATTTCCACGGTATTCTTTGCTAAAATAGGTCAATGTAGTCGAATTGAAGACCCTCAGAGTCAGTCAAAGCAACATTTCCATTTTCAAAAAAACTGTTAATATACATTATTTGCTGATCAAGCGAGAACGCAAAGTTGACAAAAATCTATTCGACTAGCATTCCTACGTCTCCGTATTCTTCACGCCGGTAATTCAAGTCGATGCCCATTGAAGTTTGTCCTCGCTGTGGTCTCGACCGTGTGCTGTGGTTTTCTGCACTTTAGAGTTCTTTGCGCGTTATATCTTTCTTTTAAGATCTTTGTGATGTATTCCGGATATTTGGGGAATAATCCTTCTGTTGTGCATTAGACATCTTTAGTTATCAAGCCACTAACAACTCTTATCTATCAGTTGTCCTCAAAATGCGATCTAAGTTTTCTCCTCACCTGGTCTTCTATAGCTCCTCTAATGATGCTGGAAATTCCGCAAGTCGATTGCTTTCTCCTCAGCCAACTGTGGAGCATAGTCTAGTCGTTCATCACTTTGACTTCCGACCGTGGTGGGCGTGGAGAGGATTCGGAGGTATTCATAATGCTAAGCATGAATGGAACGCATATATCCAGTGCATTCCTCGTGAGCATCTTTTTCTTAGATTTAGTCAAGGATCAGTCTTTCGACGAACTTGCAGAAGTCAGTCAGTTTTCGTCCGCTCTGCTGATAGTTGGTGTTGTGAAGTCACCGTCGTTAGCAAAGCGAAGATAATATAACTGTCGACTACCGATTTTCACACGCATGTTATTCCATCTTAATGTTCGAAAGACGTTCTTAAAAATCTCATTGAATAATTCTGCAGAATAGTATCGCCTTGTCAAACCTCTCTCCATGCGTTGATAATAAAATCGTCGAGCAGTGATGTATTTTCGTAGTAAACTTTTTCTTTAGCTCACGAATATTTTTTTACTGCACAGGAACGCCGTCAATGTCCAGTTCTTCTGGGACTGCTTCTGCCTCAGTTGAGTTAAAAGCTTTCTGTGAGTTGATGAAAGTGAGACAGAGGGGCTTTTCTTGTACTCTCGGGATGTTTCTCTGAGTCTTCTTACTGTGTGGACGTGGTTTGAAGAACTCTGATTCTCTTTGGAAGCCCTGTTTGATCACATATCTGTCCTTTGTCCACTGTTCTATGTTTTGGATGAGTGGAGTGAAGAGTCCTTGGACAACAGAGTGCAAGCAGATTGGGCTATAAATGCCGATGTTGTGAGGGTTTCCAATACAAACAATAACACGGTCCTGCTGGTTTTTTACTGACTGGGAACCTTATATTATGACAGGCAACGTATGGAGAACTGAAGCACTATGTCAATGGGAATAGTGGGAGGATCTTCGGGTGTTTAGGTCTTAACGTGCCTAGACCAGATGTTGCTCGATTATTCACCAACGAAATGATATATCGAATATCGGATGGGAGAACAGTGAGACCATGAACTCGTCCTTTTTTATGATATCCAGAGGTAGGAGGTTATGGCTATAAAGAAGATCCCAGTAGCCATTAATAAGTTCTATACTGCCTTTCTAGAAAGTATAACAAGTTTTTAGCGTCAGAGTACAGTCGTTTTGTTAGGTGACGAGGTTTTGACGGCCCTTGATAACGCTCTCTCCTGCCTCCGCAGCTTTCGTCTTGTGTTCTATCATCTCCCATTTTACGGCATTCGGCTTGCAGTGTTCTGCGGTTCGAACGTGAGTTGCCCTAGGGCCGTGTGACTCATTTTGGCGTCAGGTCGAGTGTTTTTGAAAACAACCGTCTTCTGATGACTTTGTGACTACTAGCTTCCATAGCTGTAACATGGTGATGGTGAGTAATTTGATAGCATTCCCTGTCGATTTTGCTGATGACGGTGTCTTTTGAGAAGTGGACTAATGATTTCCATAAATCACATCTATGATATCTCTAAATTTTGATCCTTGTATCGGATTTGAACTGAGCGTCCTTCTCTCTTTTTCATGGAAAATGGAATGTTACGCGAAGGGAGGGATTGTTCGGTTTTGTGGAAAATCTTTAAAATTGGCAACATTGGTCAATGAAAACTTTTGATTCATAATAATGTTCTTTACTTCGTCATAGCAGCCTCTATTGGGGGAATCCGTCCTGTGTCGTTTAGAGCAGAGCTTGTGGAATTGTAAGTATTCTGAATGGCTTTAGTCGTCAGATAAACTCAGACAAGCGCCTCATCCTGACTGTTTCATTCTAATCCGTGTGTTCAAACGTGAAATCGTTAAGAAGTTCTGCTAGGTTCAGGTTCGATTTTGAGTTTAAAATCTTCAGTAACGAATTTGGTGAATGAACGTTATAGGTACAGATCGACACACTAGTCTTTCAAGGCTGAGGCTGCCTAAAATAGCCTCGAAATTCAGTAGCCTCTCCATCTTCGTCTTATCTAACGCTTCCGTATCGGGGAGTCTCCAGGTCAGGGTAGTGAGGTGCGATTATGTCGCTTTGTATATCTTTTAATTTCCTTATATAGTGCACTGGGTAAGGAACGTGAGGAGCGTTTTGGCTAATCGTGTAAAAATTTGTGTACCGAGATTTTAGTCATTTTGTCGTACGCTTTACATTCCAATTGTTCACCCGCAATGGATCCCGTCACTGATATACTGTATAGACGTGTCAAAATCTTCCGACTCGAAATTTCGTTGTTCAACTACGTCCAAGAGTTTTAGGAAATTATACAGTCGGGGTAGTCACACTCACCTCATCACATAATAAACGAAAAAATTCATTGCGCATGCGAAATTCACGAAAAGCCCAGCCAGTAAGTAGAGGTGTATCTCCTCAGTTTCATCATCATGTGGAGCAGCAGTAACTATAATGATACCAGTGCTGAACCAACCAAAAACGGTGGTTGTACTGATGATAATCAGTGAGCGATATATCTGTTTCACATTTGCGCTGCCTGAAAAGACGCCGTTCTCAATTATTGTGATTCTTGTGTAATATCTTCACCTCAGAAAGACTAAAAATATTCCGCAAAAACCCACTCATTCTAACTTTTTTAAGGAAAAAAATAAATAAAATATAGCACGTGATGGTCGATATGCTCCAGACCATAGTGAAGTAAGAGGATACAACACGAATGAAGTCGGTCAATGGTGTAGTGATAACGCAGACGACCATCCTGAAACTCATACTTAATTCTTATTCAAAGCAATATGCACTTGAAGGGAGCGGGGAATGCACGCTGAAACAGCTGCTCCATAGGTACTTTGAGCCCTCAACGAGCCAACAAAGCCTCTAATATCTCTAGTCGGAAAATTGGCACCACACCTGAGTGGGGTGAGCGTTCAATATGCACGTGTTGATGGCTGACCTTGACAAAGATTAGCGTATATGAAGTATGGAAGGTACGAGTTTATTGAAACAACTGCGTAGTCATGAAATAAAAGTTCTGATTTCTACTATTCTTTTTAGCAATCGCCTGGACATTCTTGCACCCCAACAGTGCTGATATACAAGCAATATTTGCAACCTAAGGTTGCTGAGAACTCGCATTACCCTTCCGAGGTAGAAGAGTAAAATACAGTTGAGAGAATAGTAGAGTTAGGATACTGCTGGTACAGTGGAAGTTATAATGAGTCACGAAAACGGTAATGGCGGATTCAAAGTCACATCAGTTTTCAAGCTTCAATCGTATCTCGGCACACTTTCAGTTATATTTCACATGCCTCGCTGTTGAAGCAAAGCAAAAGGCTGTTTTCTGATGACCTACATCTCTCATCGTCCCGGTCACGCCCCTCTGCACATTAGTATTACTACTACTGCTAAAATATTACTCCTTGTTTTCTTTTTTGAGCCAAATATGAGATTTTTATGATTGGATTTTATCAAACACCTGACGTTCGCCGTTTTCGCCTTCGTCAGAGCCTAGAAAGATCAGGTCATCTACAACCCAGTCAACCAGACCCCTCTGTTACTTCATAGAAAAGTCCATGAAACTTAAAAAATTAACCTTCAACACACTCACCGCTTCTTATATGCCTTTCGATCAGTTATTCAAGTGGAGGCCTCAAGCAGAGATCACATAGACCCGCATTGTACCTTCCGCATTAAGAAACTCTTGCATAAATTCTACGTTTTTGTCTATTTCATTCTGTTTACTCTTAACTCACATAAACTGTCTCTTCGAAGAAAGAATGGCCGCAAAGCGGAGATCTTGGTGGTGCAAGGGCAGCAAAAGCCTTCGGTAAAGGTGTATCACGGCGTCAACTTGCAACTGAGACCGAGTTTTTGGCGTACCACTCAATATTCCTAAATGATTATTCACAACATCGTACCACTGCTAGAAAGCAGTAAAGATGAAGAATTGATATAGATTGCACATATAGAAAAAAAATGCTTCGTAGTATATGAGACAGTATACAAGGCAGTCGTTCTGATGCGGAAGGTACATTGACCAGTTCGGGACGGGGCATAACTGTGCTAATACACGATGGTGTAAAGGCCTTTCTCAGAAGTAGAAAAGTTTTCTTTAGATTTCTAGTAGTTTTTCGAAACCTTTAATCTTGGAGATTTCAATAATGAGCTACTTTTCCAGTAAAAAACCTTCTTCTTACATTGAAGCAACCAAAATAAAACTATGTTCCACATTTCGTTTGCTTTATTTGCTTGGCCAACGTTTATGCATGGCTTTTCACGAGACGTTTAAAAGTCATTTGCTATTAAAAATCTTGAGAATTTTCAAGTCAGAATAATTCTTAAAAAGACTTCATCAGAATGCAGTGAGAACGAAAAGAGGATTACCTTTTACACCCGCAGAAGTTGTCTTATGGCTCGAATTTCTCATATTATTAGTACTTATAAGTATATTTTATATGCTATAAGTACTGTACAGCTACAAAAGATAGAATTACGCAAAGGAAACATTTGTAAGACGATTTCTAATGAAAATCGACCACGTATCAGAAAAATTCCCGTGTTTTTGAGAGAAACAACCTTGTGAAAGTGAACTCATTTCCAACTGTTATTGAAGACTTTTATCTTATCTCATCTATGTCTTTGTAGCTATTTGATAGCTTGAAAATGTTGAGTTTCATATTAAGCCTGTTTTGCCAAAAAAAATTTTTTTGCAACATACTTGCAAAGAGAAATTAAATAGAAGTGGTAAAAATATATGCTCTACTAAACAAAAGAAGAGAGCGATTTGCTTATGGTGTAATCAAACCGCTGTTTGAAGTTCACACCGGGTTTCGTTGTCAGTTATGTTATAAAATTTGGATGGCCGGAACACTTCATCGTCACAAAAAATAGCATTTTGCCGGAGAGCTTCCTGGAGGTAATTTTAGTAAAAAGGCTTGAAAAAAAGGATATCCTCCAGAAATGGAGATATTTTCAACTTTTTTGTGCATTCTTGTCGCCTATTTTGTGAGAGTGAGACCGTCTTTTCCTTCTCATCATTCGTCCGATGACCATAGATAAGTCTGTTCTTCATTCAGCTCCCAAACATCGGGCGTGTACGGTTAGTAAAAGTCAATTTGTCTTTTGCACTTGAGTTTTAAAAATTCTTCGAACATCTCTCATCGTCATTAAAGAGAATTGCAAGATTGTGGACAGCGATACCTTTTTTTGACCACACACCAATTATCTCTTCATTATAGTCCTCTTGCTGTGATCGGGCACGATGCAGTAAAATATTAACCATATTTCGAAGATTTCCCTTTCTTTGGAGCTTCTGAAGACCAAATCGGCCCGCAATTTTCTCAACTGATCACATCTAAAAGTGCACTTCCGAAGACATTGAATGCCGAGTGAGAACACTGAGCAAAAAAGAAGTATGCAGTACTTACTAATGCTCTAGAAACGTCTGTGGTTTTCCGCACAGTGTTATTTCGTAGTATAAAAATTTTTGACTTTTCGTCATATACGTGAACTATAAATAAATCGTGAATTGAGGGAGGGGGGGGGCCTCGGCCGAATAGTTGTGATGCTCGTCACGGCACACGTAGAGCCGAGCTTCACCCCAACTCTTTTTGGCAGTCAACAGGAACATCTTAGGAACGCCACAGCCAAGCTATCCTCGAGATTGCAAGGAGACTAGCTCAGCTAATATTCTACGACGTTCAAGAGGAAGACTATTAAACGAATTGAATGCTAGAAGTACTGGGATCTGCACAGTGAAAAAAAACACTGTGAAGATGGATTTAAAAAGTGTCAGTGAATAATTCGTAGAAATAAACAGTCTTTGTATCCAAACGCTGTGGAAGTGGAGGAGGATACCCATGGAAAGCGGTTAGGTGGACCGGGTCTGTTTTTTACTAGTGTAATACTACAGCTACCAGCACGTACCTGCACTTGGTCTCACTGAAGTTAGTTTGAGGGTTGAAACTTGAGGGAGGTACGAGGAATAGACTTGAAGGCAATCAACTAAAAAGATAAGTAGAACAGCAGAATCGGTGGGCATGTCCGGGAAAGGTTAAAACGGCGACTATTAGTGTTCGTAGAAAAGTACACATGGATTTATAGAAAATCAATGCTTATAGAACGAGAGAAGGTAGTCTGTCAGATAATTTTATATAGGCGTCAGCTCCTGAAGTACATAATAATTTGAAAAATACTGCGAATCATTGATGAACCGACATCACGCGTAGTACTTATCATTATTTTTGACCGACTACTTTTCTTTGATTTCAAACCGCTGTTATGCCGTTGGGTACTGCATATGATGAAAAATCTCAAGACTTACAATTTTATTTGTAACATCCTTTGAACCACTTCTTACAATTGACTGAATTCCAAAAACAGTATGACTACACAATAGATTAACGTTTTTTTTTCACACATAAACGTTATGTGTGTTCCAAAAGCATATAAGCGTGTAGAGTAAATCGTGTTATATCAAATTAAAACAATAAATCTGAAATTTCTGGAAAAAAACTCAATCAAGTAATGAAGATAAAGCGTCGCTTCTTGCTTCATGCTGCGTGCAACGATTTCTGCTGAGGTTCCGAACGGGTGCTGAGGTCCCGAACGTTCCCGACCGAATAAAGTGAACAAAGAAGAACTAAAAAAAGGAAATGTTTATCAGTAAACTTTTTCAGTCTACAATCTACGCCCATAGAACATCTGCATTGCAAGTATCGTCATCACGCATTCATAGATATGTAACTGAGTGACCATTCTCAAAGCATTTGGTCTCCTTTTTAGACTTCTCTTCCTAACCAAAGCTGCTGTGTTAGTGGAAGTTAGGTTCTAGTGAAACAGTGGTTGTAGTGGAGGAATACATTTCTCAGAATAGTAGGCAATAAAATAATAGAACTTCCCCTGGAGGAAAAAACGCACTGTGAAGATGTTCGATTACCAAAAATCCAGGTGGTTATCATCAAGGAGAAAAGGACCGCCGGCAGTATCTGTGCTGTCATGTAGAGCTTCTTGTACTTTTTTGTCTATGGTGAAGCTGAACCTTTATTCAATTGAGTATATATGGTCTATAGTAAAGAAGGGAAGACTGTATAAGTTTGAGCACAATATATACAATGTCATGCACGGCATGTGTGGACGAATACGTTAGCGAAACGGGTAGATCGCTTTATGTCCGCACAAAAGGACATCCGGATGACAACTTAAAAATTTGGGAAGCACTCCTTCAGGTACACACGAGGAACAAAAGCACAGGATAATGAATTGAAGGAACTGTCACAATGCTGGAACAGTGGCCAAAAACATCAGTACACAAAACTCTTGAACCGATTTGAACAAAATACAAGTCTTTCTATTTAGGCAATTTTAGCAGTGGCGTGATGTTGTGGATATACCCGATTATGTAGAGCGATGTGGAAAACTTTTGCGTCAGGCGGTACTCAAGCCCACATTTCTTCCTATCCGGTGGCGCTTGCTCTAACCCGTCGCCATTATCGACGTGTTTTGCCACCACTGCTTTCTTACGTACTCTTTATACGTCTTAAATAAACTTTAAATACCCAAAAGTGAACCGAAAGAAAGAATATGTCATTATAACGTGACATCTAAAGCCTCATTTGCGAATGATCTTTTGACTTGAAGTACAAATTGGCGCCAGGACATCGGTTTTCCGCCAACTCAAGCGAATAATCGGATACTGTCGACGTCCACTCTTTAAAGAAGGTGAAGTTACAAAACGTCAGCCATCCAGCTGTATTGCTATTTCTACCAATACTTATACTACAATTATCAACGTCGCATCGGTTAAAATTGTAACATTTAATGAAATTTTCTTAGTGATTGCGCCAGTTTCACGATGTCGTTACGAAACAGAGTTTGTTCTGCCAAGATTTCGACGCGTTTCGTCATCTTCAGCGACAAATTATCCGACTGTCATTATCAAGTTTCCTGTATAGAAGAAGATGAGCCCATGCTCAACGGTCGTCCATCCTCGTTTCGGCCTCCATTGTCGTTGGAGTTTGGAAGCGCTTCGCTTAAATGAAAACCTCACCCGGCAGTTTCCTTTTATACAGATGAATGATTATGATAGTGATTGTTCGACTATAATACTTGTTTTCACCGGACAATACATCTTGCAAGAGGTAATTATTGACTTGCATTGAGCATCAGAATAAATTGGTAACCGATTTTCCTTTGACTTTGAACTTGCGATGCAATCATATCTTCTTAGTTGATTGTGCCACTTTCGCCAACTTGTTCCATTGACATTTGTAGAATTTATTGTACTATAAAAACAAATGTCATCAGTCGATAATTACTGTCATTATCAGCCATCCTCTATAGACGAAGTTCTGCTCGGTGAAGTTTTCATTTAAGAGCCGTTCTCCTAAGAAGATCCGACTCGAATGACAGCGAAGGCCACAGCAAGGACGAACGAATGTGCAGCATTGGCTGGAATCAATCGTGAAGGAGACGAAACATGTTGAAACGTTAGTCGAATGCATTCGTTTCGGTAACAACTTCAAGAAGGTGGCTCAATCGACAAGGAACATAAAACTGGTTCGTAAGTGCGAAGATAAAGAAAAGTTGGTTATCAACATAGAACTCCCTGAGAATCACACAATTTGATTTTGACCCAAAGGTTTGTAGAGAGTTGGTCTTCTGAATTACGGACCGACGGGCGTTTACATTTTTTACATTGTAAGCTCATTCATTTTCTGAGCGTTAACATCACAGGCTTATCGATTTCTGAACGAAACAGTCAATTGAAAACGTACTAAATTTTTTGCAACGATAGCAATCGATCCAGTGCCAAGTTGAAAAGTATTAGAGACGAAAAAAAACTGCCAAACATAGGGAGTACTAGCATGTAAACGCAGAAATCCTGACGTATTTGATAGCCTGTCATGCTGAACATTAAACTACTAAGTCATTAAGGACTGGAGTACTCCAAAATTTCATTCACGAAAAATCATCTAAGACATTGATAACAAGAAGCACTATATGCCGAAATATTTAACGCATGTGCTTGATTCGGAAGAAAAAAAAACGGTAGGTTTCATTATTGGACAGACATCTTTGAGGGGAAATTTTTTACTAAGCAAAAGAATTTCACTAGAGCTTCAGTGAGTTCTCGAAAGCTCACATCTGGAAAGTTTCAAAAACGAATTTTTCTTTCAGAAAGGCTTTTTTTTTACAGCGATGAAGCCCCAGAAGTAAAATTATGTTCAACACGCGTCGAGCATTCTCGCGCTTATATTTTGCAGGACAGAGCTAGTCCAAAGAAAGAGCTCTTTTCGACGAGAAATATGCGCTAGTTTGCTGGAGATCACACCGTTATAAAAGTGTTTTTAGAAACCGATGATGTAAAGCGGTAGCCTGAAGTCTTAGTTTCGATTGGTTACTAACACTCCTATAAACAATTCCCCTCCCGCGAATGACATCCGTTCTTCATTTGCTCTCTTATAATCAGAAAAACCCATTTTTGAATTATCGGAGATTTAAGCATTCAGGAATTTGATAGCTTAGTGAGCATTTGTCTAGCAAATGACATCTGTTAAAAATGCTTGTTCAATATCAGTAAAGTTTCAAAAAACTAGCGTAGATTTGCCACGCTAATATTTTTGTAATCAAGCCTTTCACGACAGCTTCAAAAGAATCTGTCACTGGAATGCGAGATCTATGTGTACCGAAGTTAGTTTTTATTTTCCGTGGGACTGAGGAAGGTAGCATCCAAACCGTGTTTTTTCTTTTTAAGGCAGTTCTTCCATTGTTCACTTCCCAGAATGGAAGAAAAAGGTAATCACACGCCGAAAAGGGCAGCTTTCAAAACGCGATCCAATAATGTATAAGCGAGAATGGCTTCACGCGGTCGTGAAAAGCTGGAGTTGTTTTATATTAAGATTTGACCTCTTAGATCTCTTTTCACATTACTCTACGGGGTAAAGTGGTAGTTGATATTTGAATTCTAGAAATCCTATACATTCTTAAACTGTCAGTGAAAGACGTTGACCTTACATTTTATATGAAATGATCATGATGTAGTGGGAACATCCGTGTAGTACATCCCAGCCGAATTCAGTGCAATCAATATGTTGCAAGTGCTCCGGAGAGATCTTCAATGTTTCCAAAATTCAAAAAATCCAGACAACGGTGAATGAAATTTGTGAAACGTACAAAAAAGAAAAACGAAATGAATTTCATTGAGCAAAATTGTGAGCGCTTACTTTGAGCGTATAGTGACATAGACGATGGTCGCATTTCCAATAATGCTGATCGTCGGAATCAGTATGTAGAATGCTTGATATATAACTGGAATACTGTCATGGCTCATGGCAGCAACTGGATGGTTGCTTGTCACGAATGGGCGGATTGAGGAATGCGTGATGACGATCAACACCACGCAGCAACCTAGCGAAAATTTCAGCAACTGAGACAATGACTCTGAATAAACAATAAATTTGTATAGCAATATATTTGAATAATTAGCACTGTAATGTTAATTGCATTTCACGGTTAGAATCATCTGAATCAACTACAATCATGACGATATCTCGTTCAGCAGGAGTGATGCAGCAGAGGACTGTCTGATAGTGCACTTGATTGACACGTTCTCCGCAAAAAGTGAAATGAGGGTTTGGTTCACGTCTGAGATTCAAAGTTATCATACCATCCCACTTTATATAACATATAATTGCAAAGGAGTGCATGTGACACAATGGTTACAGGTGCTCTGCGTCGCACACAAAGTCAATTGTTCATTCTCGCGCTCATAGCTCACCAAGCCATCCATCCTTCGGTTGATAAAATGTTACCAGACTTGGTTGGGAGGATAAGCAGCACTGACTCTATACAGTGGGAGGCTACTGCGGTCATTGTAGAGGCCAGATATACATTCAATTACCTCAAACGAAGTTACAAATTGAAAACGAGTTCATGGCGCATCCTTCAGGAATTGGTTAACGCCGAAAGCTTTATCTTTTATCCCTCATATTGTAACAGTCATGTCAATTTCCAGATTCTGTTTTAATCGTGTTAATGATCAAATAATTCGCTCCATTCCTAAAGAGCATACAGAGGTTGTTAGCAGAAAACGAATCTATGAATACTCAATGACGTTTCAACGGTTTCGACTTTTTCAGAGACTGCAGGATTCAGATAGACTCACGATATAATCTTCAGTTTGAAAATCTCTTAGTAAATGAACGGCTACTAACCACTAACAAATAAAAATTGTACAACGTTTTTCTGTCGAGGTTATAAAGGTGTTCGACCTAATAGATTGTGTGGCAATATGACTCTTCCAGGCTCTAAAGAAGAGAAAGCCTCCCAAACGTCAAAAACGTGTTGTACGGAATAGAAGCTTTGTTAGCAATCCCGCTGTCAATCAAAAAATCGTGAATTCTTCAATTACATCTCTAAATTGTCTAACGGATGCTTCCAACCTCGCCCCAGTCCCACCGAACATCCCACCCTATCTGGTTGAAAAATTTGTAATTAGATATATCTGGTAAAGCTCGCATATTCGTTTCCATGTAACAGAACTCTAGTATGGATATTTCAGAATTCAAAATTATTCGATTACGACCATGATTTATCAGCGTTCCCAAAAAGTAAAGAAAAAATCCTCAAAGTTCTTAGACTTTGCTTGATGGCGTCAAAACAAATCAAATGTAGAAAGATCACATATTTATACACTACGACACATGAGTGACTGGTGATATAATAAACGAAAAAAAAACCAAAAAAAAATGATAATTTCGACCAAAAATGGTCAACTTAAATGAAAAAATGGTGCGTGGAATGTGGTTAGAACGGTTATCATGTTTTTCTCTACATATGTATTTTCTAAAATGAAATATTGAGCCATAATTTCATTCAAATGAGGTATTTACCAGACTATAGACTCGATTACCGTTTTTATTAGATTTTTTCGCCAGACGGTGTTGAACTACCGTGTCAAATTTTTATTGTCTCTTGTAGCTTATTAGTTATTCAGATATTGAACAGAAAGATAACAAGCTTCACTTAGCCTTGCTGATTCCGAGTGATCTAGGAACAAGCAAGAGCCAATGAATGGCCATCAGTGTGGCAACAATCTAGTGGCAAAATGACAAACTTTCTTTCAATTCAAAATGTCTAATAGTCAACTTTGAAAGGCGTTATAATAATCAATCTCGAAATTCCGAAGGAAAGGGAACAGTTGGCTGAATGAGTTTTTCCCTTGCTTGGAGTAACGTTTACTGTGAGTTTTTCTTTGTAAAGTGATATGTAGCAATGTAGCATGAGCTAAATTCAAAACTAAGATTTTAGATTCTTCGAGGGTTCGTTTAGTCGATACAGTTGTTGACAACACGACACAATTCAAAAAAAACGTCTAGGGTTATCTCCTCAAAGAGCAAATCCAATGTTTCGAGATCCATAATCTTATTATTTTTGGCAAATTTGAAAGAACCTTTTTTGTTAGACATGAACTTCCACCAAACTATATCAATTTTTTCCAAAGCTCAAATGTTGATGAATTCGAAACGTTTTTTATGCTATAAAGGCCTTTTGATAGCGCTGTAGCACTGGAAATAAAAGCAACGCAATTTCGTGCTTGTACTTTCTTGGACAGAGCTTTTTTCCTGAACTGTCACTAAACATTACATAGTGTGAATTTCCGAAAATGCTATTGGATGTCAGACTCTTTTAGAACAGACTGAGTAACAAAGTTAAAGTGTGCTTGATTTCTGAAAGCACTTTCTTGCAGCGCTCTTGAAGGAAAAACCGAAATGTGTTTCACATACGTCGCCTACTATCATACGAATCTTCCATATCGATTTGACAGTTTTTTTTCCAGTTAATTTGTAGGTGTTTTATATTTTAATCACAAAAAAAAATTTGTGCCATCGTTTTTAGATTTAGATTTCCTACCTACACGTTATATTTTCAGATAAACTGGCTACTAACCTTAAGTCCAAGTCTATACCTAAGCAGTCTAAGCCTGAGCACGAAAAACACATGAACGTGTAAAGGAATTTTTTAAATATCAGAGTCATACGTTTTATCCAGATTTTTGTCAAAGCAATAAAGAAAACTAAGTCCAATAACAAAAATCGCATTCCAAGTGTGAATCGCTGCTGGAGCAATCGATTAATCGTTTATCGCTTCACGGCCGCTCACACGTTCTAGCCAAATACAAAGCGCGGCGTGTTTGAACTTCGATCTAATTTTTTCGTGTTACAGTGCAGTGAAAAGGTCTCTTCAGAAGCAAACGCAGTGTTGGAATGGCCGAAATATATGCTATCGAACGGTCACTAATAGTTTAAAATAAGAACTCTAACGTACGAGAAAAACGCGTGCGTTGAACACGAATCTATTTTCTTTGCTGCAGCGATGAGAAAATCTTTGCAAAATAAACACTTTGAAGTTTTAGAGATTTAGCTATCCAATAATTAATGATATCCTGGATTGGCAAAAGTCAAAAGGCACCGCTCGACTGATGCGACTGTCAAGGTCGAAATGCATGTGTGGGGCTCTATAAGTTTGCTCTATAACAGATCACATGACATGCTGGCTCAAATAATAGTTAAGAGATATGTTAACAAGTAGATCGTGTCTACGGCAATAATCTATTCGAAAGATTGAGTTTTCTTGAACCTGGGCATGCTATCACATAACTCTGTGGAGAAAAAGGGAATAGCTTGAGAACTAACCTTATTTTTCAAGCTTTCGGGAGGTTGATATCTCTACTTGACGAACGGTTCTTCTTCTTGAAGATTGTTGGGAGACGTCTTGACGCGTTCAACTTCCTCAGAGCCTGAACGTCATGGCATTTGTTAGTTTTATTTTATTCGAGATGAATTGCTCATCGTGCTATCGAGTCTAGGGACTACCTATGTTCTTTAGACAAGATGACGTATGAACCTGCCCGATGCCACTAGATCAAATCAAACAAGGGTGTCAGCTGATACTCAGAATAGAAAATCAGTCTGAGGTAAAGTGTCATGTGATTGATCATGTTAAGACACTCTCACTTTATGTTCATTTGTAGATTCCCAGAAATTATCCAGAAAGCTTCAGCAAGAGTTTTTCGCGCCGATGTTTTTTTTCCGTGCCCTGAGATTTTAACTACTACCTCGACGTCGTCATCGCTATGCCTTTGTATCCTGTGTATACCTTAAGATTTGTTTGGGTCTATATTTGAGTTCCGTATAGGTGTTCTTTTATGCAAATATGAAGTGGTCTACTTGTTTCGCTTATTTACTCGTCACAGCATGTCTTTCAAGAGATAAGGCATACTGTACCTATGCTCATACAGTCGCCGTCTCTACCGTTAAGATATCTCACGCATCCCTTTGTATTACGTAGACGGTCCTATAAGTCGTTTCGAACCAATTGACGACGCAACGTTTTAGAGGGGATTTTGCAATTCCTACAAAATTTCTTAAAGTACTGCTTTGTAGGCATCTTCTAAAAGATACGCTTACTTTCCCTGTTATGAAAGGTAGTTAAGAAATATTTTACTATTTAGGTGTAGCACACTATTGTTTTCTTTGCAAAGCTTTTCGGTCCTTTTTGACCCATCGTTAGCGGTTGTTTCTCCTACCCATTGAAAATGGCTATGCACCGCGGCAAGTATAGCGATTCTTCTCTCTCATCATCTCACGTACGAACACTTGTAGCTGTTCAATACATATTTCGGCCAAGTGCTTTTCTGTGTGTGAGCAATGAGAAGAGAGTTAATGCATTAATATATTTCTGCTGCTGGGATATCGATGCCATTTCGTCATGTGACCACATTCGTTGAAGTGAATCTGAACTTTAGAGAATAAAATGCACTGTTGGTTTTTCCCGTGTGAACTCGAATATTGTCTTACTGTCTATTTAGAACTTTAAGGATTTGCCCATCTCGCCTTCTCTAGAGCAAATGACAAGGCAATCGCTTATTTATAGACAGTAGAGTATTGGACGCCGTTGGAGAAGTGGGGCTTCCACTTTCGACAGGAAAACGATGGCCAGACTGGGTGCTAGTCTTTACCTTATTGCTAATCATCTGATTTGCTCTAATATTTTGTCGGCCACCTAAATATCGATCAAGTGAGGCACTATTTCAAAAGTATGATATGCTTATAAACAAATGCCAAACATATTGATTCTCTCTACATTTTCTAGCAGTAATTCGCGAATGGCTTGTAATGTGACGTCATTCGAGACGTTTGATTTTAGGTCTATCGATTCTTCGACTTTCGAAGTTAAACAGATCATAGCTGTGACGGGCCGAATCTAAATAAATTCTAAGAAGTAACAAATAAACAGGAAGGAAAAGTATCTTGATACAACTAGCTGACACACTTGTTTGATTTGACCTTATGACATGGGGAGTGGGCTCGTACGTCATCCCGCACAAAGAACATAGGTAGTCCCTAGACTAGATGGCACGATGAGTGGTTTTTTCTCGAATAAAATAGCACTTGCAAATCATAATTTTCAGTTTCACTGCGATATTCTCCATATTATATGAATAGCGCTACAATAATAGGTTCAGACTTTGAGGAGGCGAACGCGCCAAATTTTCAGCCGCCAACCTTCAATAAGAACCATCGATAGTCAGAAAAATAACTGGTCGTCAAGAAGAGGTTCCAACCTCTCGAAAGCTCAAAGTAGTAAGTATTTTATAAGCCATTCTTACCTTTTTCACAGATAACAGCCTATAGAATACAATAGTCGTACATTGGCTAACATTTCGACGTGGCTCGCCTTCTTCAGATCGTGTAAAATTCAAATTAATGCGCAATCCACTCAGTCCCACCTCGAGTTGCCCATACAGTCTTTGATTTTTCCGATGAGCTACGATTGGTAACACAGCTCAACTGATGAGGTAGCAAATTATGAGAGTTTTAAATCTAAACTCTCGTCAGTAGAGTCTCGATGTACCGTTGTGAAAACCTAAACGTAGCTTACAATATGCTTTCCCCAAGAAGGGGTTATCAAATATTGGTTCGGCTTTCAAACTATGACCTCTAGACAGTTCTTTAATTTACTACTTCTATAGCAGTGTTATGATGTTATAACTATATATTTATTGATATGCAAAGATCGGCTGTTCAAGTGGGAGCTGAATTCGTGTCTCACCGCTTACTAGTGTGTAATCACTACACTACAGAAGTGCTTCAACTGATATTTAATTCCGTTTTGATATAATCCAGTAATGTGGCGGTTAGCACAAGCCACGAGAATGGTGAAACGCAGGTTTAACTCCTGCATGAGACACCGAGTTTAGTATATCACTCAGCATTCTTGAAATGCAAATTAGACATCACAAATTGCTAAAGCGACAAAATCCGGAAAAAATTGCTGAATATCATATGTATATATATACATATATATATATGCATATATACAATAGCTGTCGGCTTAAATGCGTTCAATGTCGATATGTGCTTACCACACCAAGCCCGTTAAGTGAAGTTGTTAACAACTTCAATGCCTTATGCCGCATAAGAAGAGATAGCAGAGCAAGGATCGCCGTAGTGCTAAGGTTAGCACGAGCCCTGGCATAGATGAAGGCGGGTTCAACTCAACCATTAGTACCAAGCTATGAATATCATTGACCTTTTTTGAAACAAGGAGTTTACACAAAAGGAGAGAAAGAGGACCTAGCGGTGGTGCGTAACTCCGACCCAAAAACCCCAGAAGGCACGCATACGGAACAAAAGCATGAAGAAGCAGATTTCAAGGTTAAATTCGAGTTCCTCGCACAGGAATCAAAAACATCCCTTTGCAAAACTTGGAAGTTTTTGTTAACATTGTAAAGGCCCAACTATGGACCTCAAAGAGAAGTGACTCGTAATAACACGTGACTTCACACCATTCCTCAGGTTAATTATTCCCAACCTGAGTAAAGCTTAGTCTCACTTACGCACTAGCCCAAGGTGGCAGGCTTCAATGAATTATTGAAAGACCTCGAACATCTAACCGGTGAGTGTTCTGAAATTGAGCTTTTTACTATGCAATCCAAAATTCGTTTCTTACGTTTTCTGCTGAAGTTATAAAGGTTATCGACTGAGTGGACTGCGGATGAATTTGACCTTTCCAGGCTCCGAAGAAGGCGAGCCTCCCAAACGTTAGTCAGTGTACGACTATTGTATTATCAGTGCTCTATCACTGCACTATATCATTGAATTGTATCACGCATAGTCAATAGATACTATTATTAACACCTCGGAACTGCTCAACAGATGGACGAGAGCAGTTACCGACTGGTTTCCTCGGGACATCAAGCGCTCACAGGAAGACCACCGACCCGTTGGTCCGACTTCTTCACGAAAGCTATAGAAGAAAGATATGATGCTGAGCGAATCCATAGAGCGAGGACGATCTACTGGGCTACTCTTGCACCCGCTAAGGAAAATGGAAGTGTTGCTGGTACCCGCTCAAGTCACTCACGATCAACGTGACGACAGGTGATACAGGTGCTGTCGAGGTTAATCGACTGTCGGTTCTGAGAATTGCTGCAAAAAAAAGGAGATTTTTCAAACACTGTTAGCATACTTCCTTGAGCATGGTGACAGAGATTTAGCACACTGATTGAGTAATAGTGATGTTCTAGTGAAAGCTGGTTTACTCGTTGCAATCACTATGTCTCTCCCAACATTTCAATCACTTTGAATCCATGAAATTTAACACAGCACAATCTTGGCCACATAAGAGATGTCTGAACTTGTTCGTCACTCGACTGAGTCTTCTCTTCTTTTAGATTGCATCGCATCGGCACCGCAAGGTGTCGATTTGTTACCGGATTGACTGCAACTGTTCTGATGTTGCTGACTCCGAATAATCTCTTAGCATCAATAAAATGCATTGCTTCGTTGAAATTTTCACGGTATTCTTTGCTGAAATGGGTCGATGCAATTGAATCAAAGAAACCTTAAATGCATCAAAACAACATTCTTATTCTCAAGACATTCGTTTTCACACATTCGTTATTGATTAAGCGAGCAACACGGTTGAGTTGATAAACAGAGTTGATAAAAAATAAATTTATTCGACTAACGTTTAGACATCTTCGTCTTCTTTAGAGCCAACGAATCGAGTCAATGTCCACTGACAGTAGTTCTCGCTGTGGTGTGAGCTGTGATTCTACCCGGGAGGCTTCGTCAAGCATCATATCTTTCTTTTAGGATTTTTGTGATACATTCTGAATATTGGGTCGATGATCTCCCTTCTCTGCTCTAAACTTCCTTTTAAATCAAGCCATTAACAGCTCTGATCTAGCAGTTGTCCTTAAAGGACTTTATAGTGTTCTGCCCAACTGTTCACCTATAGTATACCGTCTAGAACGGTACGTCTGATTTTTGACTGTTGGCATGGGTCACGTGGCATTACCGAGGTGTAAGAGACTTCAGACATCTACTTTTCAAGTGGGTATTCGATAACGCTTAGTACTCTTCCATCCTCCCTGACAGCCATGTTTTCAACGGATTTTTTGAAGCAAAAATATTCTGATAATCACATAACATGTTCTAGCCTTTTGTGAGGTGTGGTAGGGCTTTTATACAATGCTATAAGGGCCCGTTTCGCCTTGCAAGCTCATCCGTAGCAATCTGTCTTTCGATTGAGGCGATCCCTTGGGGATACACCCCTTACCATAAACGAGTCGACGCCGAATAACAAATCACCGCAAGTCAGGTGATAATATCAGGACATTCCAGTGACTAACATCGAGTTCACGGCTAGAGAAATGACCCATACCTTTTGATTCAACTGTTTTTATAGATCTCGCTCAACAACAAAAATAATCTGATAGTCACATAACATGTTGAGCTTTTCAACAAACTTGAGAGCCTGATCTATCACTTGTCATACGGTGATTTTTTATTCGGCTTTGACTACTTTAAACGTAGGGTTGTATCCTCAAGGGAAAGGCTCAATCGAAAGGCATAGTGCTACTAACGAGCCTACAAGAGCAAAACGTGTCCGTCTAGCACTGTATAAATGCCCCACCCAACCTCACAAAGGGGTTAAAACATGTTATGTGATTATCATATTATTATTGTTTTCGGGTGAGGTCTGTGAAATTAGAAATGAAGGCAAAAATAATCATAGAGCCAAGTAAGAAAGCACACCTTCATTACCCTCCCGCAACAATTTCGATGTTGATATAAACTCCACAAGCCGACTGTGCCCTCATCTTGCTCAGCTTTGATGCTGATTCATGTGGAAATCCGGAGATCATTCCATTGACCATTGATAGCACACACAAACGAACGTGTTTCTTATGAATATCGTTTTTCTGAGATTTGCTGGAAGCCCTATCTTCGACAGATATTGCAGAAATCGATTAACATTTCAAAAGCCTTGATTTTTTATAATGTGGTTTATTCCTTATTAATGGTCTCCACTGAGAGAGTTTCGTCTTCGTCGTCAAGAGAGAGGCTTGGGGGATTGTGAGCTATCACTAATGCCTTTGCTCGTTATGAATGACTCAGATGGCCTACGACTCTGTCCGTTTCATTTCAATGCGTGGCTGTCATGTTCTTGTTCTATGTTGTTCTGTTCTTGTGTATATGATGTTCTTCAGGCTACCTGCTAGATTCAAATCCAATTTTTTCCTTTAAACTCCAACGACGAGCTCAGAGAAAGTACGGTCCTTTTCAGAGAAGTCTTAGAAGTCTCTAGAAAACGCTTCAACGTCGTCTTCGTCATAATCAGATGTTTCCACATAAATATGAAGAATATCGAAGCAGGTACTGATTCAAATCTTTAAAGCAGAAGCCTTCGATTCTTATCGATGTTCATGGACAATTCCGTTTTTCAAAGAAAACACCATGGCCGCTGACTCCTTTGTTTTTTGCCTGTTCCAAGCAGCAGATCCTTTGCGGAGTATTACACGGCGTTAAATGGGCAGTAATTTTTCTACTCAGCCGATTAGAAGACGCGGTACTACATGCTTCTTTTCTGCATGAGTAGTTCTTCTACAGAGGACACTGTATGCAAGTGAACATGCGTTATGGTACAGATCGTCATAGCAGACTCCTAGATCTAAGCACCGCAAAAGGCGTGCAAATTTTAATTGTCTTTCGTAGTCGTCTTTTCTAATGCCGCTATGTCGAAACCTCTCCCTAGAGCAGAGTGATGGGGAGGAACTTTTTTGCATAGTTTCGATGCCTCTATACAGCTTCATCAGCAAGCTCGGGTAATCGTGAGAATATTGTCTACTAAGATGGTGATTTACCCAATGTACGCTTTACATTTCAGTTGACCAGTGGCAAAAAGATCTCGTCCTGAGTTTGTTGTAAAGATGTGTTTAACTTCTCCGATTTCTTAAAAGCTCGCTCTTCAGCTACGTTCGGGAGTTTTCAAAGTTTTCACAGATAAAGCATTTACATTCACCTCATCATGTAATGAACGAAAAAAAATTTGTTGCATATGCTAAATTTACAAAAAACCAGGCCGCCAAGTAAATATAAATTTGCTTACTTTTCTGTGTGCCGGCAATGAATCTGATAAGACCAGTGCTGAGCCACCCAAACACCGTTATTATACTAATGACGGTCAGCGAGCGGTATATTTGCTATGAAATAACTTCACCTTGAATGAACATTCGTAAAAGGCAAAAATATTCTGTGAAAACTCACTGAATCGAACTTTCTTGAGAAAGAAAATAAATAAAGTCTATATATTGCGGAACAAAGTGAAATACATGGACAGAATGTATCAAGCCGGTCGATGGTGCGCTGATGATGCAGGCAACCATCCTAAAGCTCGTATTTTTTTTCTAATCCATACCAATATGCATTTGAAAAGAGCGGTGAATGCACAGTGAAACAGCCGCTCAGCAAGTGCAAGGTCAGGTTCCTTCGCGCAGCGGGCCACGAAGCTTCCAATTTCTTTGCGGGTGGGGAAATTGGTACCACACTTGACTGGGAGGAGCTTCTGCCAATATCGATTTCACGATGAATGCCAGTGATATGTGCTAGAGAATATGAATGTTTTATCAAGCATAATGAGAGCGCATGCGGCGCAATGGTTAGAGGTGCTCTGCGTCTCATCCAAGGCCGATGGTTCGATCTCGCGCTCATGGCTCACCAAGCCATCCATCTCTCCAGGGTAAGTAAATCGGTACCAGGCTGGTCTCAGAGATGTATGGGATAATAAGCGGCACTTACTCGGTACAGCGAAAGGATACCGTGAATTGTAATGGCCAGATAGACATTCAATAACCTCAAACGAAATTAAAATTGAAGATGAGTTCATGACGCATCCCTCAGGGAACGATCAACGCCGAGAGCTTAGCTTTTGTTTTTTATCGAGCAAAATGATACAGGCATGTAGTCATGTAAAAGTTCTTCTTCTAGTACTTTTTTTTTTCGTCTAACTTCTATACTTTTTTTCACTACACGAGTGCTGAGATACGATCAAAACTTCGACCATGAGGCGGCCTTGAAACTGCGATTACTTTTTCCGGCCGAATGGGTTAAAATACAACTGGGAGAAAGACAGAACCAGAGCACTAATGGTACATTGGGAAACCCTCTGATCTGGTCCCAATAATCAATCCGAAATCATTTTATTTGACGGCCTTGCGGTGTTATGATGTTACTATAGACCCAGTGATGATGGAGAGTGGTGTGCAAAAACGCTTGCGTCAGCCGGGATTTGAACTCAGATCCTACTCTTTCCGGGAGTATGTGCTAAACCGTTGCACCACCGACGCTCGTTTCGCACTCCACTCTTTCTACGGAAAGAGTAGGATCTGGGTTCAAATCCCGGCTAACGCAAGCGTTTCTGTACACCACTCTACATCATCATTGAGCCTCTGATTTGGTTTTGTTCCTATCTCAGCACTTTTTTGGTTATGTTTCACAACCGTGCCGTTCTAAGAAGAACTATGCAGCAAGCGATGTTAATAATTGTGATTTTGCTTCACACATCATCACCTATTTATTTGCTTTATTTCGTGAAAAGTTATTAACACCATTAACACCATTATTATACCATAATATTACTAATTTATTTGTATTGTCGACAATACCAATATTGATATTATCATTAGTGGTACTATTATTCATTCAATTTACCATTTTCAATCATCCGTTACCGCTATCTACTATGCTGATTACACTGCTTCTGGAACTCGACTCAATTCTTGCATTCACCTTGGCAATGGTATTCAAACACTTCGAGTGTTTTAAGGAATGCTGCGGCGATTTCGTTTTTCTCATGAATGACTTAAAACACTGGCCTAGTCGGATCTCCTTGCAGCATTCTAGAAAACCGGGCTAGAGTGTTCCCAGGTGATCGCAAGAGGTCGTTGTGGGAGAGGACCGAAGTAGTACATTGCTACCTGATGAGTTACGTCACTAATACTCACACATCCTTCAATAATCAGTCCGTTAGTAATATGATTACTATCAAAGTTTTCTATCCTTCGTTTCTAGTGTTATCTCATAACAGCGTTCGAATTTCAGCATGCCTGATAAATAATTTTTGAACCATGCATTGGCTTGCTATGAGCACTTGTACAGCGCAATATACGTGTCCCGACGTTGACAGCCTCGTCAATTGTGCAGTGGCTTTTGTCTTAGCCAATTCTTGGGGGAATCCAACCCTCTTACACAGAGGAGACGCAGACGTACAATTTACACATATCATCAAGTTAAAATATCACTGAATAGGCAGTGTTGTACACTCGACTGCTGCTGGCTGGTATTGATATCATAGCTTTCGCTCCAAGTGTTTTCTTAAAACTATCCTTAAATCTCAACATGCCTCATAATCATTTTTGAGCCATACATGTGATCTGTTATGGACCCCTTGAAAAGATTGCCAAGACGAAAGGCACTGTGCAACTGACGAGGATGTCAAGGCCGAAACACGTGTATTGCACTAAATAAGTGTCCATAACAGGTCACATGCATGGCTCGAAAAATGATTATCAAGCATACTGAAATTTGAGTTTGATCCCAAAAAAAAACACTCGAAACGAAAGGTTAAATGATTTGATAGTAATCATATGCATATTGGGCTGAAGACGGAACGATGTATGAGTGATATCAGCCGTATCAATATTAGTTTACTAATGAGTCGCTCCATGAGTTTTGACATTAGAGCGGTAAACACCGAATTTATTAGCCAAAAGTAGTCGAAAACTGCTTAATTTTGGCATGGCTCAATCGCACATTTCCTTGCAAACTTTATGGTAGAAAACTTGCCTCTATTTGCCATAAGATGCAGCTGTTGTGGGAACGAATCGCTTGCTACTCAAGCACGAATGGCGCGTAAGGGAAAACACTGGTGAAGCGGCGCTTAACATCAAAAAAGCCTCTTGTGAACGACCCGAGCGTAACCTATTTTCCAGACTGCTCTTTCCAGCTTTAACTTCGCCAACCATTTCCTAGCCGTCCTTTTTGCAACCGCATCATCACCTCAAGCTTCATTAAACTTGCGAACTGCTTCACTATCACTTTCCCCTGCGCGCCAACCGTGCATGTGTATCAAGCGAATTTGTTCCCACAATAACTCCATCTTAAAGCAAGTATAGGCAAGTTGCACAAAAAATGTTTTCAAGAAAATCACAATTGAGCGGCACCAAAATCATGCAATAAATTGTTATGATCTCCGGCCACTACTGTACTGTAGATAAACAGATGATTGTTTGGTTATCTGTTCCAAGAGGAGCTAGATAATGCTTTAGATTGTTCAATGAACAGTCAGAGTATATAAAATTCACTTGTGAGATACCAAGTGACGATTGGCTCCCATTCTTGAACGTGCAAATTAACTTAACTGAGAGCGGCTACATAACAAAGTGGTACCGAAAGCCAAGTAATAAGAATACCCTGGTTCACTATCTCTCATCTCATCCCTCGCATACGTAAAAGGCGCTAGTAAAAAATATGTTTCAAACGGCAGCCAATGTATGTACCGGTGAGGAGCAGTGAGTAGAATCCGTGAAACTGGCTCGGAAAATAGCCATTTATAATGGATACGAATTTGTAACCCCTCGACTTAGGTTTAGAGGAATAATGCGCCTTCGAACGAAAACTCGAATGAAAGGAAAGTCCCGTTTATCCTCCCGTACTTTTCACATAAGATTAGTACAGCTATAAAACGCTGTTTGAAAAAAGCGGGTTTAGAGCAATCGGTGGCTATTATTGAAATACCACCGAATACTCTAAGACGCCAACTAGTTCGCAACCGCTTATATGAATGTCTCTGTATAATAAAAGATTGTAAGATATGTCCTAACGACAGAGGTGGTGATTGCATGAGCGTAGGTACAGTCTAGCGAATCTCTTGCAAAGCGTGTAGCAATAAATATATTAGCGAAACGAGTAGGCCGCTCTATGCCCGTGTAGAAGAACACCTAACTGACAAACGTCTTAATAGACGGAACACCTCGCTAAGGGACGCATAGAGACGGAATCAGGGCGGAGCTGATTTTGAGATCGAAGTTACCATCCTTGCGCAGGAACAAAAAACATCAGCGTGAAAAATTCTGGAAGCACTTTGGATTATTACCACCAATCCAAATACAAACCGCAGGGAGGAGTGCCTCGTTATCACACGTGATCTGAGTCATTATATAAGACTGTTGTTTTCATGGGTAAGGTGCATTACGAACCTATGTGATCTGCTTCCGGTGGTCTCCACTTATATCATTCCGTGGAACACATAAAAGAAGCGGTGAGTATGCTGAGAGCTGATTTTGTGCTTGGTGCGATTAAAATCTAGGGTGGTGATTTTTTCTTAAGGGAATGATGGAGGTGTTTGACTGATATGATTGCGGACAATTTGACCTTTCTAGGCTCTGCAGAAGGCGGACTGCCGAAACGTCAGCTGTGGAATAAAGTTTAATGTAACACCTCGTGTTTGGCTTAAAGAAGAAAATCAGGAATTTTATTGAAGCATAAGGAGTTCAATAGACAGTCGGTTCTGGATATAGTTTTGGTTAATGAATTTTGTGTCTATTTCTCTGGTGCCAAAACTTATCGAACAATCTAATTATGTTTTCAGACCTTTGAATAGCCAAGGCTGCTATGATCGCATAACCTATTATGGAAACATTAGCCGCATCAGAATTATTTTTTTTTACTAATGAGGGACAATGGAATCAACAAGAGACCTATGTTGAAAATAAAAACCCAATGAGCCGATATCCGAGTGGCAAAATCCAAATAACCATCATAAGGGTGAATAGGAACGCCAGAAAAATGTGTACAGTCAAGTAGAGCTTCTTGTACGTTTTCCTCTTTGGTGAAACTGAAACCGTGTTTACGTAAATATATATCGACAGACTTTCAACACGTTCATTTATTTTGAGCGGAACAATCAAGTGAAAAAGTATTGAAATTTTTGCACTGAGAGCAATCGATCCAATGTCAGTTGAAGAGCATCGAAGACGAAAAACAAAATATTGGCACTAATCATGTAAACGCAGATGTCCTGGCGGATATTATGGTCTTCCACGCCGAACATCAAGTTAAGTAGTCACTAAAGTTTGAAGTGCTCCAACGTTCTATTTATGAAAACTTTTCTAAAACACTGATAAAGAGAGCACTACGTGCTGAAATATGTGACGTATATGCTTGAGTGAAAAAATTTCAAATTCAATTTGATTACAGTAAAACTTTGGGATTATCCCCTTTACACCGTTTCAGACAAATCTGTCACTAGAGTGTGAGATCTAAGTGTATCAAAATCAGTCTAAATTCAATGTGAAACTTGAGAAAGGTAGCAGCCACTGCATTTTTTGAGGTAGTTACTTTCTTCTTCACTTCCAAGAAAGGAAAAGAAGAAAAACGTTTTTACACACTGGGAAGGGCAACTTCATAAAGGCACTTCAACAATATACAACAAAAATGGCTACACTCGGTTATAAAAGTTTGAGTTGTCCCTAAATTTAGACTTAACTAAGATCTATCTTTGCCATTCTAAGGGATAAAGTACCTGGTATCCGGAACTTTAAAAATCTTTACATTCTACTTACTAGTAAAAAAGCGTTCACCTACGATGTAGTGTGGGAACGTCAGTGAAGTACGTCTGCAGCCGAATACAGTATTGAATGTTGCAGTTGCTCCGGAGAGATCTTCAATGTTCCAAAAATCAAAACAATTAAGACAGCGGTGAATGAAACTTGTGGAAGGCATGAAAATCGGAATGACTTTGACAGAGCAAAATTGCATGGAGGACTTTTTGCGTAAATATTACATTTCAAAGCGCCTACTTTGAGCGTATAGTGACATAGACGATGAAAGCATTTCCAGTAATGCTGATCGTCAGAATTGCTTTGCAGAATGCTTGATATACTATAGGAATAGTATCACGATTCATTGCACTAACTGAACAAGAGGTTGCCACGATTGAACGGATCGCGGAATGTGGTGGTGACGGTCGACACCAGCAACAAATTACGGAAGTTACTACAGCTGAAACTAACACAATCAGTGGATAAGTATGAAGTTGCTGCATAAGACATCTTTCACTTGTATTAAATTGCTCAGATGTCACCAGCATTGCGCGCCTAGCATCACCTCATTAAACACGAATCATACAAATTACTCAAACTGGCCTTCTATAAATCTCGGCACTGATCAGTTACTAGGTTTAGAATAAAGCTCTTTATCATCTGCTATGAATAAATAGTTCATACATTAATTCATTTGAGAACAACAATAACTATCCTTCAAATAAAGTCCATAATTGCCCACGATTTTCTGCCAATGATCTGCAAGCTTTCGGATCTGCTAGAATGCGACCTTTATTTGGGCGTTGAATCAAAAAACTCTTGACTTACCTTTTCAACTTGATCAAATCTCTCGAATCGGCGTCCACACAGGAAATGTTTCATTAAGCAGAAATGGACATCTAATCGGATGGCGCAGCATCTGGGTTGTAGGCTGGATGCGGCGAGCCCTCGACTCCCTTCAATTCATTGAACATTTCTTTAGCTTTCCTTTCAGTTTGAGGTTTGACACTGTCTTGATGAAGCAGCGCACCGACCAACCAATGTCGGGTTTCTTAAGAAGATCCGGAAGCTTACAAATCTGTGACAAAAATTGTGGATAATTACGATCTTTTTCTAAAAAATAATTACTATTGTTTTCAACTAAATCTGTATATAATCTTTGAATTTTCAGCAGTCTTAAGGAACTTTCTCTGGACCTAATAATTCTCTTTTCTTTGCAGAGATCAGAAGGTTGATAGTAAGATTTATGATTACAACATTTGATGATGTTTCAAAGGTTCTCTTTTTCAGAGTCTTAAGGTTTTAAATGGATGCGTACCAAATTCAGCCAGAAATCATCACACCATCAGTATAAAAAGTCCTGATAAATTTTGAGCAATAAATATCCACTGACTACTAAATATGAATTATTGATGCCCTGGAGTTTTCTTCTGAGGTCATAAAGATGCGCAAATAATCGTATTGTTCATGAATATGACTACTCCAGGTCCCGAAGAATCAAAACCGACAAAACGTCAAAAACGTCGATAACAACCTCGCAACGGCAATCAACAAATGATAATTTATTTGAATTACTCTCAAGACTGCCTGAGACCCATCCAACTCCACTGAGAAAACCATCTCACTAGGGTCGGGTGATTGATATCAGTCTTCTCTAGAGAAAAGCTCGCATGCCCTTTTCCATCTAGGAGCGCTCTAATATGGCTAACTCAGGAATCCAAGAAAAATCGACGACAACCAGTATTCAACGACACTCTTGACAATAACGAAAAATTCGCATTCACATACAACGACTCATGTGTGACCGCTGGCGTGATAAAAAAAAAAGGTAACTTCGACGAAAAATGGAAATTTTGAAAGAAAATGAATGTTATATGGAACTAATTAGAGCAAATGTCGTGTTTTCTCTTTGATACATGCTTTTCAAAATAGGTTAGTGAGCCGTGATTGAATTCATATGGAAAACTTATTAGATTTCAAACTTGATTGGCATTATAATAAATTTCATTTAAACGGTGTTGAACTACTCTCTCAATATTTACTGTTTTTATAGTCATAGAACTTTTATGGATATCAGACAAGAAAAGGTCACAGTCTTAGCTTTACTGTAATTACCATTTGGGAGCAGACAAATACCAATGAATGACCACCACACTGGCAAAGACTTAGTTGCGGAGTGAAATACTTCCTTATTTCAAATATCTGCTGTTCAACGATGGAATTCGCCATAATACAGAATTTGGAACTCCGATAGGTAAGCAAAAGTTTGCTCAATGTTTCACATTATTGTTTGAGAGAGCGTTATCACTGTGAATTTTTTTGCATATGTATACACATATATATGCACACACATACACATATATACATTTATTATATATATATTTATGCACATTTACATATACATATCCCTTTACATACGGTGAGGATCATTACGACCCTCAAGTGGGCGCTCCATTCGCACGGTTACGAAGATTGATGCGTGTTCCAATAGAAACTCGGGTTCATTAGTTCTCAGAGGAGTATTATCATCAAAATAGATAAAATATCACTGATGAGACTCCTCTGTGGATAACTTCACAAGATCAATGCTAATGCTTCCCCAAACTTGTCTTTTTCAAAGGGAAGCCACATCTTTCGTTTCGAGTGTTTTCTTAAAACCACAGCTCAAATTTCAATATGCCTGGTAATCATTCTTTGAGCCACGCATGTCAGTGATCTATCAGAGAGGGCCGACTTATAGAGCCCGATACACGCTCTTCAATCTTGCGATCTCGTCAGTCGGGCAGTTACTGTAGTGAACTACTGAATATACTATCCAAGAGCAATCGAGTGTACAACACTCTATGTTCGATGAGTTTTTCACTGGACATGGAGTGTAAAACGTTCGTCGTCGCTAAATCTTAGTGTGAGGACTGGAGCACTCACACTAGATTGGCAAAAGACGAGAAAGGGTAACTGCCCGACTGACGAGATCGCAAGATCGAAACACGTGTATCGGGCTCTATAAGTCAGCCCTCTTTGATAGACCACTAAAATGCGTGGCTCAAATAATGATTACCAGGCAGAAAGCCACATACTTGCAGAAAGGAATCTGTTTCCAACTGCTAATGAACATTGTCTCTTATCTTCTTGTTGTTTTCGTATTCAATCGATAGGTTGAAAAATTTTTTATTTTGATAATAAGCCTGTTGTGTGAAAATATCTCCATACTATGTTCTACTAATAAATAAAAGACAACCTTTTGCAATTGCAGTCCGTTTTGCGAGTTTTTTGGGAAAGTATGGCTGAATTTCGACTCTAATGAATTTCTTTGCCAAAAAACTAAACTGTCAATGAAAAACTCCTCTGAATGTATTCATAAAAAAGATAACTCTCATTTTGGAAATCCTTACTTTTGAATACGATTTTTGCCGAATGCAATCGCATGTTGGCCTTATTTGAGTTCCGACTAAGTGTTCTTTTATGCTAATATGATGAGTGTGCCTGTTTCGCTTATGTACTCGGTCACCGCATGTCTTGTAAGAGAGAAAGTATATTATACCTAGGTTCATGCCCACCCCTCCTAAAGGGATTCCGCCCGTTTAGTCATAAGGGCACTTGGCGCGTCCCTAGGTTGTGGATAGGGTAATAAACTCTAACCAAAGGCTTCGTGTGCTTCCCAGAGAAGCAGGTGGAATCAGGGGATGAGCTCCTTGCTTTTGCAGCGCCGAATTCAACAAAACTCCATTTCCACGAATCGCGTCGCCCAAAAGCCTGCAATCAGCTGCTGAAAGCACACGGAGCGGTAGGAGTCGCCTCAACAATTAAGATCCTCCCGCTCCTCTGAGAGGGACTGGCAAGCTGCTCGTGAGTATTCAGCCCCAAGTTCAGAGCCTAGCAAGCTATACGTTGGGTGTAAAAATGTTGAAAACAACATTAAATATGGGCCTCATCTCCCTGACCGCGAAAGAGACCCGTTACGCCAGCGCTAGGTAGGACGAGTACGGAGAGGCAGCTAAAATCTCAGGGCCAAACTAGGCTGCCAAGGTCGAAACGGACTGAAATGACGATCTGCACCTACAATACAAGAACTCTTGCTCACGAATCCGCTGTAGGAGATCTATTGATCTCAGCTTAGACGGATAAGATACGACGTCATTTGCCTGACTGAGATAAGAAATCGCCATTCTTGTCAAACTGTTATGACACTGAAGAAGAACTGTTACTTAGAACATGCGATTGCAGAGGTGTCGGAGGCGTTGGCGCTTTTGTGAAATCGAATTTAATCTTGAACATGGATTTATTTGAATAACTAACAGCCCGTATCGGAAGATTGCGGTTGAAACGATGTGTATAAATGCGAGCTTTGACCATCTTTGTTGCTTACGCACCAACATCAAGTTATGGTGGAGATCAAGTCAAAGCGCTTTATATGGACCTCGCAAAATTGTTCAGAGAAGACCATAAATTCTTCTAGGTCATTGTCGGTGATTTTAACGCGAAAATAGGACTTAGGAGAGCCCGCGAAATGTCACATTGTGACCCACAGACCAGGATGGAACGAACAGTGTGAGAGGCCGTGTGAGTTTATCATGACGACTCAAATCATCTACAGCATCTCACCATTCAAAAAGCCTCACTCTAAACGGTGCGTAAGAGTCTCGCAATGGTTACTAAAATAGCGGAATATACCACATCTTGGCAATTGAAGGTTCTGCCTGACCGATGTCGCTGTTGTTCCCAAGTTCTATATCGGATTAAGCCATCGTCTCCTTCGCGCAACGTTCCGTTTTTCGCGGAAAGGAGAGAAAGCCGCTAAATTCAGCAGCAAAGTCCCGAAACTACCATAAACTGAGATGTATTCAAATCATTAGTCGGCTTTTGGAAGATACCGTTGTCGACAACATCGAGCTCGTTGAATATCTTCACTATAGCGCTATAAAGCCGAGAGTCCTAAAGTCACGAAGAGACGCTTCGCAGAAACTCATGCTGATACGTCAATGTGGAATCGCACAAGCTACAAGCAACCGAAATCTTACTTCCGATCTTGCGAAACGCTGCCTGCAGAGAATCATTAGCAAAAACCTCAAAGAGAGACGAGCAGCAATTATGCCAGAAGCTGCAGAAGCTAAGAAGAGCATTCGTAAAACTATCAAAGCTTCGCCAACTACAAGACCAAGATGTTTTCATTCCGATGCCCTGATGGGACACTGACCGCTTCAAGAAGGTCAATAGAAAACTACATCCACCACAACTATTCGGATCTCTTCGCTAGCCATGTCCTCTTAAAGGATAGAAGGATAGAAGCTCTCGGCGTTTATCAATCTCTGAGGGATGCGACATGCATTCGTCTTCAATCTTTAACTTTGTTCGAGGCTATTGGTTGCATATCTGGCCTTTACAATGACTCGCGGTGGCCTCCGCTGAACCCAGTCAATGCTCCCTGTCCTCCCAGACAAGTCTGAGACCAGTCTGGTACCAATTTACCGACACTGGGGGAGGATGGATGGCTTGGTGAGCCATGACCGCGTGATGCAGCCATTGACCTCGTGTGCAACGCAGTGCACCTCTAACGACTGCGCCACATGTCCTCTTACTGTCATATAAATTGAGATAAGATGAATCTGTCGTTCCACCGGTAATCTCTTCTGCAATCTGGCATGCTATATCGTCGGTGAAAAATAAAACAACACCTGGTCCAGACAGGATTAGGCCAGGACATCTGGAGAACCTACCATTTTTATCAACATCCTGGCTCAACTCTTCACTCGCTTCTGTAAGAATGCAAGGTCCCCAATCAGCGGAAAACCAGCAAGATCATGATGTTGTTCATGAAGGGAAAACTTTACGACCTGTCCCATCGCGTCCTATGAACATTAACTCCAGTCGTCCAAAAAGCACTGAGCACTGGACGAAGGACAGCCATCCAAACAAGCACGGTTCCGAAAAGGATTTACCATCATAGACCACATTCACACGATCACAAGACTCATTGAAGTTTCAGGAGGGTGCAAACAACCACTTTGTCTCACTTTCATCGATCTGAGGAAAGCCTTTGATTCAGTGGAAACAGAAGCGGTTTAGAGGCTCTGGATAACCAGGCGTCACTATTCGGTACATAATGATTCTTCATGAGCTATATGGAGATTTCATTTCCAAAATATCGCCATTCTACCACGATTTTACCAGCGACGTAAGAAGACGTAAGAAGAGGGGTTCGAACAAGGCGGCACGATTTCGCAAAAATCAACCATTGCCACCATTCAAAATGTTATGCGAACATTAGAATGGGACGATATGGAGTGAAAATTGACGGTCGACAGTCAAACCATCTTCGCTTCGCTGATGATATCGTCGTCATAACACCAAGCACAAACCAAACAGAACATATGTAGACCGATTTCGACAACACCTGAGGAAAGATTGGCCTTCAACTAAATCTAAAGAAAGCGATGTTCATGAAGAATGGATGGATTTTGAATGTCGCATTCACGCTCAACAGAACGACAATCTCCGAATGCTCCAGTTTCGTCTACTTAGGTCGTAAAATCAATATGATGAATGACCTAGCTCCAGAGTTGAGCAGGAGGAAACGAGCGCCTTGGGGAACGTTTAAGAGCATCGAAAATGAAGTGAAGAGGACAAAGAACATCCGACTGAGTGCCACCTTTTCGACTCAACGATTATCCCTGCTCTAACGTATTCAGCAAATACCTGGCCGCTAGGTAAACAGGATCAAGATCACTTGGCGTTATTGAACGCGCAGTCGAAAGATCGACGCTGAGAGTGTCCCGTATCTCGCAAATGAGAGAAAGGATTCGAAGTTTATCAAAGACGTCATTACACACGCCAGGATTTGAAAATAAGATGGACCGGACACATGGTGCGTCTCAGCGACAACTAATAGACGACAGCTGTTACCGACTGGATTTCTCAGGACTTCAAGAAGAAGAACCACCGTTCCGATGGTCCTATTTCTTCAAGAAAATGCGAGAAGAAAGATATGATGCTCTACCGATCCCTAGGGTGAAGAGAACTCACTGGGCTATTCCTGCACGCGATAGGGACAAATGGAAGTGTTGTTGGTACCCGCTCGAGTCACTCGACGGTCAACGGGACGACAGGTGGTACAGGTGAATTCGTAAATTGAATTAATGTATAGCGACATCATTCGAAATGCTTAAAATTGGGTGTGCCGCTACTCTTACTTTCAAAGTCAGACCCATCAACAGCTGTGTAGAGTATACAAATCTGAAGAAATCTCTAGAACGCATAGATGAACAAAAAAGGAGAGTGCCTCAACATAACCAATTACATGGCGCCCTATGTCAGATTGATTTTTTAATTTGGGTGTCAACTGACATCTTTGTTCTATCTGACCTGATGACATGGTGGACGATGAACATAGCTAGAATCTAGACTAGTTGACACGGTGTATGGTTATTCTCCAATAAAATGACGCTTACGAGTGAATGAATGGAATTCTGTTTTTACCATGATATTTAGCATTTTTATATGAATAAAACCTTCGTATAAACATTGACTGTATCCTCTAATCGCCCTCTTCATCAATGACCCACATTCCGCACTCAACCCTGCTCTACAACAGGAATGCTAAGGCGTTATGGTGATAACACATGAGATTTTGTTATCACCATTTCTTTCAGTCGATAGGTTGCGACTGGTACGTAACTATGTATAAATCGCGCTCATCGAATGTTTTCAAAACCTTGCCATAAACATTCAATATATCCTTTAAGAACATTCAAAGCTTTACCGAGATGATAACATAATATCATGTGTTATCACCATAACGCCTCCCCCACCCTGCTATAGAGTAGGGTTCAGTGCGGGGCGTGGATCACTAATAACGAGGACGATGCCTCCGAAACGTACGTATGGCTCTGGCACAACAATCTCGGTAAGGCTTTGAACATTCTTACAGAATATGTATGAATGGCGTCAATTATACGTTCAGGCTCTGAGGAAGGCGAACGAGCCATAACGTCAGCCATCAATCTTCAAGAAAAACCTTTGACAGTCAAGAAGACAACCGGTCGTCAAGAAGAGATACCAACCTCGCGAAAACTCAAAATTAAGATCAGTTCTTAAGCTAATCTTTTCTTTTGCATAGGCAACAATCTGTGATTTCATTTTGCATCCGCCTCGAGCTGCACATGCAAACCTCAATCTGTGTGGCGAGGTATGAATGGTAACACCGCTCAAATGAGTGGCATTTTTTGAGTGTTTTTGACAAGCGAATACCAAACTCTGGTCAGTAGAGTCTCGATGTACCGTTATGAAAACCTAAACGTAGCTTACAATATGCTTTCCCCATGAAGGGGTTTTCAAATATTGGCTCGACCTTCAATCTATGACCTCTAGACATTTCTTTATTTTACTGCTCCAGCAGCAGTGTTATGATGTTACAACTATATATTTAATGATATGCAAAGATCGACTGTTCAAGTAGCGGCTGAATCCGTGTCTCACCCCTTACTATTGGGGCGTTTAATCACTACACTACAGAAGTGCTTCATCTGATATCACTCTTGTTTTGGTATAAGCCAGTAATGTAGTGGTTAGAACACCCCCTGGAAGGGTGAAACGCAGGTCGAACTCCTTGCTCAAGGCTTCGAGTTTTGTATATCACTCAGCATTCTTGTAATGCACTTTAGACATTAGAAGACTGCTAAAGGAACGTAAAACCCGGAAAAATTGCTGAAGATTATACATGTATATTATTAAATGTATATATATATATGTATATGTATAAAATAGCGTTCGGCTTGACTGCTTACAATGGCGACATGCCGATATTTGCTTACCAGACTAAGCCCGTTAAGTGAAGTTTCTGACAGCTTCGATGTCTTATATCGCAGAAAAAGATAGCAGAGCTAGGATCACCGTAGTGTAAAGGTTAGCACAAAATTTCGGTATGGATGGGACGCTAGTTCAACTTCCAGCCGGAGGAGCAAGTTTTCCATATTATTCAGCTTTCTTCGGCGAAGCCTTCCACGAAAGACGAGAGAAAGAGCACCTAGCTGGGAAACTTAGCTTCGACACAAAGACCCCATTAGGCACGCATAAGAAGCGAAGGTATGAAGAAGCAGATTTCAAGGTTAACTTCACGGCCCTAGCACAGGAATCCGAAACATTCGTGCGCAAATCTTTGGAAGCCATTTGGATACATTGTAAAGGCCCAAATATAAACTACAGAGAGGAGTGCTTTGTAATAACTCGTGACCTCGCACCTACCTCAGGCTAATCCTCCTGGCACGAGTCAGGCATAGTCTCAATTACGCACTGACTCTAAGTAGCAGGTTTTTAATGAATAATTGAAAGTCTTAGAACATTTGAACGATAAATTTTTAAGATGAAGTTCTTTGCTATGCGATTCAAGATTGCTTTATTTCATTTTCTGCTGAGGTTTAAGAGGTTTTCGACTGAGTAGATTGCAGATGAATTTGACCTTTCCAGGCTCCGAAGAAGGCGAGCCTCATCGAAACGTTGGCCAATGTACGACTGTTGTATTGCGTGTGCTATATTATTACATTGTACTATGGTAGTGTGTCACGGATATTCAATAAATACTATTATTCACACCGGAAGTGCTCAACAAATAAACTATCGATTTATTCTAATATGCCGAACTTGATCGAAAGTCTCGAGAATTACTGCAAAAAGGAGATTTGTCTAACATTGTTAGCATACTTTCTTGAGCATGGTGATAGAGATATAACAAACTGGTTGAGTATTAGTGTTGCTTCGAAGAACATCTCGCTCACGCGTTGCAATCACAATGTCTCCCTCAACAATTCAACTACTTTGAACCCATGAAATACGACACAGCACAAGTCTTGACTATGTAAAAGATGTCGCAACTTCTTTGTCTCTCAGTCTTCTCATTGTTGAGGCTACAGCACGCTTTGCACCGCCACTGCCAGATGTCGATTTGTTACCGGTTTGACAGTATTTGTTCTGATGTTGTTGACTCCGAATAATCTCTTAGCATGAATAAAACGCATTGCCTCGTTGAAATTTTCACGGTATTCTTTGCTGAAATGGGTCGGTGCAATTAAATCGAAGAGACCTAAATTCACCGAGACAACATTCTTACTTTCAAGCATTTGTTTTCATACATTCATTGTAGATTAGGCGAACAGCAAAGAGTTGATGAAAACTTAATTCATTCGACTAACGTTTAGACATTTTCGTCTTATTTAGAGCCAATGAATTGAGTCGATATTCACTGACACTAGTTTTCGCTGTGGTTTTGCGTATGAGCTGTGATTCTACCCGGGAAAAATTCGCCGGGCATCATATTTTCCCTCTAGGATCCTTGTGATACAATCTGGATGGGGTCCATGCTCTCCCTTCTGTGCTTTGAACTTCCTTGGATTTTAAATCGCTAACAGCTCCTATCTATCAGTTGTCCTCAAAATGCATTTGAGGTGCTCTGCCAATTGATTTTCTATGGTTTTCGTGTAGAACGAAACCTCCGATTTCTGATCGTTGACACGGGTCACCTAGCAGTAGCGAGGTGTGAGAGACTTCCGACATTTGCTTTCCGAGTTCGTGTTCGATAACCTTTAGTGATCTTCCATTCTGTCTAACAGTCATGTTTTTAACGCATATTTTGAAGCAAAGATAGTCTGATAACCACATAACATGTTTTTAGCTTTTTTAAGGCCTGGTAGGGCACATATAAAGTACCAAATGGACCTGTTCCGCCCTTGCAGGCTCATCAGTAGCACAATGCCTTTCTTTCGAGCCGACCTTTTGGCGATGCACCTCCTACCTATAAAGTATTCGACGCGAATAACAAATCACCGCAAGTCAGGTGATAATATCACGACATTGCAGTGACCAACAGTCGAGCTCGTGGCTGGTGAAATGAATCATACCTCTTGATTTGACTGCTTTTATAGACCTCGCTTAAAAACAGTAATAATCTGATAATCACATGACATGTCTTAAGTCTTTTGTGAGGTCTGCTGGCCTGATCTATCACCTGACTTACGGTAATTTGTTATTCGGCGTTGATTCCTTTATAAGTAGGGGTGTATCCCCAAGAGATCGGCTGTGTCGAAAGACACTGTGCTGATGATGAGCCTACAAGGGCAAAACGGATCCGTATAGTACTGTATAAGTGCCCTATCAGACCTCACCAAAGGCACAAAACGTGTTATGTGATTGTCAACTATTATTGTTTTTATGTGCAGTCTATAGAAGCTGTCGGATGAAGAGGTGAAAATATTCGTAGAGTTAAGAAGGTGAGCACACCTTCATCGCCCTCCCGCGACAACTTCGATGTTGATGAAAACTCCGTAAGCCGACCGACCCCTCTTCTTGCTCACCTTTGATGCTGAGTCGTGTAGAAAGTCCGGAGATAATCATTGCGTTGAACATGATCAGCACATACGAAACCAATGTTATTCTCCTGAACATCGTTTTTCCGAGATTTCCTGGAAGTCCAATCTTTGACAGGACAGGCGTTGCAGAAGTCGGTCAACATTCCAAAAGCCTTGATTTTTTACAACGTGGTTCACTCGATCTTAGTAGTCTCCACTGAGAGAATCTTGTCTTTACCGTCAAGAGAGAGGCTTATAGAATTGTGAGAAATTACCATTGTCTCTCATTGTCATGAAAAACTTGAATGGCCTCTGAATCTGCTCGTTTCACTCCAATGCATGGATTTCAATGTGATGTTTTCCAGGTTATCTACTTGATCCAAACCCGATTTTCGCCTTAAAACTCCAACGATGGGCTCAGAGAATGTACGATCCTCTCCAAAGTACTCTTAGAAGTCTTTAAAAAACGCTTCAACGTCGCCTTCGCCATAATCAGATGCCTCCACATAAGTGTGAGGAGTGTCGAAGCCTGTACTGATTCAAATCTTTTAACAAGAAGCGTTCGGTTCTTGCTGATGTTTATGGAGAATCCTGTTTTTCAAAAAAGAAAAACACGATCCCCGCTGACTGCTCTATTTTCACCTGTTGCAAACAGCATTTCTTCTTTCCTAACAACTGAGTATCAGACGGCGTCAAATGGGCGGCAACTTTTCTTCTCAGCAGATTAGAAGACGCGGTACCCTATCCCTCTTTTCTGCATGAGTGGCTCTTCTACAGAGGACTCCGTATGCAAATGAACATACATTAGCGGTACAGATCGTCAGAGTAGTCCTCCTAGATTTAAGTACCCTAAGAAGCGTGGAAATTTTAATAGTCTTTCGTAGTCGTCTTTTCTAATACCGCTATGTCGAAACCTCTCCCGAGGACATGGTAATGGGAGTAGCTATTTTGCTTTGAATAGCTTCGACATCTTTGTATGACTTGTCCAGCAAAAAAACGTGAGGGAGATTTCGGGTAGCCGTGAGAATATTGTATACTAAGACGGTGATCCGTCTAGTATATCCTTTACATTCCAGTTGGCCCATGGCAAATAGATCCCGTCATGAGTTTGTTGCATAGATGTGTCCAACTTCTCTGATTTTTTGAAATCTCGTTTTTCAGCTATGTTCGAAAGTTTTCGAAGGTTTTACAGTTTAGTTATTTACACTTACCTCATTATATAGTAAACAAAGAAATTTGTTGCACATGCTAAATTTACGAAAAGCCCGGCGACTAAGTAAATATAAATTTGCCCGGTTTCCTGTGGGCCGGCGATACATCTGATAAGACTAGTGCTGAGCCACCCAAATACCGTTATTGAACTAATGACGGTCAGCGAGCGGTATATTTGCTTCATCTTTGAGCTGCCTGAAAAGACGCGTTCTGAATTTTTTTGATTCGACGAAATGTGTTCACTTTGAATAAACAGCCGTAGAAAGGCAAAAATATTCCGTGAAAACTCGCTCATTCGAACTTTCTTTAGAAAGAAAATAAATAAAGTATAGCACGTGATAGTCGATATATTGCAGAACAAACTGAAATACATGGACACAGAATGAATCAAGCCTGTCAATGGTGCGCTGATGATGCAGACAACCATCCTAAAACTCAAATTCTCTTCTCATTCAAAACACTATGCACTTGAAGGGAGCGGTGAATGCACTGTGAAACACCTGCTTAACAAGCACAAGGTTTGGTTCGTACTCGCAACGAGCCACAAAGCCCCAATTTCTCTGAGATTGGGAAGTTGAAAACACACTTGACTGGGAAGAGCTTCTGCCAATTCACAAATTCTGATAAATGTCCATGATAAATACTACCGAATGTGAATGTTTTATCGCGCAAAATGAACAGACACATGGCTATGTAGAAAGTATTCTACTTGTAACTATTCTTTTCGTTTTATGTCTATACAATGTTTCACTACACGAATGCTGAGTAAACGACCAAAACTTCGACCATGGAGTGGTTTCACAGCCGCTATTACAATTTCCGGGCGAGTGGGTTGAAAAATATAGCCGGGAGAAAGGCATAGCCAGGGCATTGATTGTACAATGGAGAAGTGACTATCCCCTGAAAAGTGAAATTGCAGGTTCAACAACGTCTCTGATTTAGCTTTGTTCGTTTCTCAACACTTCCATAGTTATGTTTCATATACCTTGTCGTTATACGAAGAACTATGCAGCAGGCAATGTTAGAAATTGTGATTTTATTTTACACAGTATTACCTATTTATTTGCTTTATTCTGAAAAAAAATTTCCAAATCATTGTTATACCCTACTACTACTACTTTTATTCTTACTTCCGATATTAATGACATTACTATTATTACTAGTGGCATCATTATTTATTCAATTTACCATTTGAACGACCGTTTACCACATTTTCACTATGCTGATTCCACTGGCTCTAGCACTCGATTCATTTTTACATTCACCGTAGCAATGATATTCAAACACTTTGTTTATTGCTGAGAATGCAGCGGAGATTTCGTTTTCTCCATGAATGACTTACAACACTAGTCTAGTCAGATCTTAGAGTCTTCTAAAAAGCCGTGCTAGAAGGTCTCGATGCATTGCGGGAGGGCGTTGAGGTAGAGCGCCGAAGTAGTACCTTGTCATCTGATAACTTGCATCATTAATCACTCACACATCCTTCCTTCCTCAGCACATCACTGACATGATTACTATCAAAATAATCTACCTTTCGTTTTTAGCCTTAGCTTAAGACTCGCTTAAGAGTCGCTTAAGAGCTTAAGACTTAAGAACGCTCAAACTTCATTATGTCTATAAATGTTTTTAGGCCATGCATGTGGTTTGTTATAGGCACTTGTACAATGAAATACATGTGTTTCGGCCTTGACAGCCTCGACAACTGGACAGTGACTTTGGTCTTAGCCAATCCACCTAACGTAACCCATCCCCCTTACACAGAGAAGACGTAAACGTAAATTCTAAACATGTCATTGAGTGAAAAGATCACTTAAAGGGCAGCGGTGTGCACTCGATTGTTCTTGGGTGATATCGTCAAAATTAGCATAGCTTTTGTTTTAAGTGTTTCTTAAGGCGCACTCAAATCTCAGTGTGCCTGATAAATATTTTTGAGCTGTGCATGTGATCTGTTATGGGCCTCTCAAGAGGATTGGCTAAGAAACAAGGCACTGACAAGGCTTCGAACGTCGAAACACGCGGATTCCACCGTATAAGTGCCCATAACAGGCCACATGCGTGATTAAAAAATGATTTTCAAGCATATTGAAATTTGAGCGAGGTCTTAAAAAAACACTCGAAACGAAAGGTAGAATGATTCCATGGTATTCATATTACTAACGGGCTGAGGAGGGAACGACTTATGAGTGATATCAGGCATATCAAGTTATTGTTTACTGTTAGGCGTTTCAATAGCTTTGCCCTAGAGCAATAAACACCAAATATATCAGCCAAAGTGATCAAAATTGCACAATTTTGGGCATTGCCCAATTGAGCATTTATTTGTAAACTTTTTGGTACACAATTCGCCTGCATTTGCCTTAAAATGCATCTGCGGTGGGAACAAATGTCTTGCTACTCAGGCGTGAATGGCACGTAAGGGCAAACGATGGTGAAGCGGCGCTTAACTTTAAGGAGCCTCTTGTAAACGGCTCGAGCGTGACCGATCTTCCAGACTGTTCTTTCCAGCCTTAAACTTCACAAAGCGCTTCCTAACCGTCCTTTCTGCAACCACATCATCACCACAAGCTACATTAATCTTGCGAACCGCTTCGCTAGCATTCTTCCCTACGCGCCATTCGTGCATAAGCAACAAGCAAATTTGTCCCCTCAACAGCCCCACCTCGAAGCAAGCATAGGCAAGATGTATACCAAAATGTTTGCAAGAAAATTCGCGATTGGGCGACTCCAAAATCATGCAATTACAAATAGCTCTGTTTAATAAATTCATGTTTATTTCCCTAGTTCCAAAATCTATCGAACGACCTAATATAAAGCCAATAATGTGGAATAATGTGCAAAAACATTTGCGTCAGCTGGAATTCGAACCAAGATCTGACTCTTTCCTACGCTGCGCGTCGGTAGTGCAACGGTTCAGCACACGCTCCCAGAAAGAGTGAGATCTGGGTTCGAATCCCAGCTGACTCAAATGCTTTAGCACACCACTCTAAATTATTGGGTTTATTGTAACATCGTACCACCTCAATAGGCAGTCGAGTAGAATGAATTATGATCGACCTTATATATATATATGTATATATATGTTCGAAATGGAAATGTTCTCTAATAAGATTTTCCATCATTTAATCATTCATGGATGTAGGACATTTACATCGTAATAATCTCATTGCTCGTTAACCCCTAAGTAAATGAGCAAGCATTCGTAAAAAATTTAGTTTTATTTTTCAGACTTCCTTTTCTAGCCAAAGTTGCTGCGATCTCATAAGTTGAGATGAAAACAATAACTGCACCAGCATTTCGTTTATATTAACGAGAGCCTATGGGAATTAACAGGGGACTCATTTTGAGAAAAGAAAACGCACTGAGCCGATGTTCGAGTGGCAAAAATCCAAGTGACCATCATAAGCTCAAATAGGAACGCCGGCAAAATCTGTGCTGTTAAGTAGAGCTTCTTGTACGTTTTCTCTATGGTCAAACTGAAACTGTGTTTATATATTTTTAATCGGCAGACGTTCAACACGTTCATTCATTTTCGAGAGGAATAGGCAAGTGAAAACGTACTAAAATTTTTGTAGTGAGAGCAATCGATCCAATGCCAGGTTGAAGAGCATAGAAGATGAAAAAGAAATACCGAATATTGGCACTAATTGCATGTAAACGAGATATCCTGACGTATATGATGGTCTTCCATGCTGAACTTCAAGTTAATAAGTCGTTAAAACTCAAAGTACCCTACCATTCCATGTATGAAGAAATTTTTAAAGACACTGATATCAAAGAGCAATACGTGCTGAAGTATCTGACGTATGTGCTTGGGTAAAAAAATTAAATTCAATTTGATTGCGGTAATACTTTGATATTACTCCTTTCACTACCTTTCAAATAAATCTGTCACTGGAGTGTGACATTAAGTGTATGAAAATCAGTCTATATTTACCGTGCAACTCAGCAGCCACTGTGTTTTTTGAGTCAGTTATTTTTTCTTTGTTTTTCAGAAAAAGAGTAAAGAAAAAGAAATAATTACACGTTGGGAAGGACAACTTTTAGAGGGTGAATCAATAGTATACAAACAAAACTGCCTAGACGCTATTGCGAAAGGTTTGAGTAGTTTTCGAATATGACCTGACCTCTTAGATCTATCATCACATTATTCTACGGGATATAGTAGTTGGTAACTGAGTCCTTGAAGTCCTTTACATTCTAGTTATTAGTGTGACCACCCACATTCTATAAGAAATGATCAAGATGTATTGGGAACATCCGTGAAGTACGTCTCCAGCCGAGTTCAGTGCAATCATTATGTTGCAGTTGCTTCGAAGAGATCTTCAATGTTTCCAAAAATCAAAAGAATTCAAACAGCGGTGAATGAAATTTGTGGAGGGCATAAAAATCGGAATGAATTTGACGGAGCGAAATTGCATGTAGAACGTTTTACGTGAATATTTCACTTTGAAGCACCTACTTTGAGCGTATAGTGACATAGACGATGATCGCATTTCCAATAATGCTGATCGTCGGTATCACTATGTAGAACGCTTGATATAGAAATGGAGTAGTATCACGGTTCATTGCAGTAACTGAACAAGTGGTTGCCACGATTGAACGGATCGCGGAATGTGGTTATGACGATAGACACTCGGAACAAATTACGGAGGTTACTACAGCTGAAACTAATATAATCAGGGAATAAGTGAATATACAGGCAGAACTCTAGTATGGATATTTCAGAATTCAAAAATGATTCGATTACGACCACTGTTCAGCAGCGTTCACAACAAATAAAGAGAAAATCCTTAAAATTTTCACAGTTTTTCTTGATGGCGTGACAACAAATCAAATGTAACAAGATCAAATATTTACACACTGCGACACATGAGTAATTGGTGATATGATAACCAAAAAAAAAAAAACAAAAAAGATAATGACGATTTCGACCAAAAATGGGCAACTTAAATGAAAAAATGCTGCGTTGAAAGTGATCAGAACGGTTATTATGTTTTTTCCTAGATACGTATTTTCTAAAATGAAATATTGAACATAATTGCATTCAAATGAGGTATTTACCAGAGTTTAGACTCAATTATCGTTTTTATTAGATTTTTTAGCCAGACGGTGCTGAACTGCCATTTCAAAATTTTTATTGTCTCTTGTAGCTTATTAGTTATTTAGATATTGAACTACCTAGCCTTACCAATTCCGGAATGATCTAGGAGCGAGCAAAAGCCAATGAATGGTCATTAGTGTGGCAACAATCTAGTGGCAAATTGACAGACTTTCTTTCAATTCAAAATGTTTAATAGTCAACTTTGAAAGGCGTTATAATGGACAATCTCCAAATTCCGATGGAAAGGAAACAGTCGGTTCTATGAATTACTCCCTGGCTTGGTATAACGCTCACTGCGGGGAATATTTTTTTTTTGTAAAGTGATATGTAGCAACGTAGCATGAACTAACTTCAGAACTAAGATTTTAAAATTCTTCGAGGGTTCATTTAGTCGAGACAGTTGTTGACAACACAACATAATTCAAAAAAATGTTTAGGGTTATCGCCTCAGAGAGCAATTTCAATGTTTCGAAATCCATAATCTTATTCTTTTCGGCAAATTTGAAAGAACTTTTTTTGTTAGACAGGAACTTTCCACCAAACTATATCAATTTTTTTCAAAGCTTAAATGTTGATGAATTCGAAGATGTTTTTTATGCTTTAAAGGCCTTTTGATAGCGCTGTAGCACTGGAAATAAAAGCAACGCAATTTCGTGCTTGTACCTTCTTGGACAAAGCTTTTTTCCTAAACTGTCACTAACCATTATATAGTGTGAATTTCCGAAATTTCGAAAATGTGCGTTTTTACCAAATTGCTTATTCACAGCGCTGTTGCAAGCGAAACAACATTGTGTTTCACATGCGCTGAGTAATATCGTACGTTATCGGGCGTGTTTTCGCAGAACAGAACATCTCTTAGAATCCTAAAAATTATGCAATAGCCGAAATCTCATATATTTTAGAGTGTGCTTGCTTTTTGAAAGCACCTCTGTGCAACGCTCTAGACGGAAAAAACCGAAATGTGTTTCACATACGTCGCCTACCATCACACGAATCTTCCATATTGATTTGACAGTTTTTTTCAGTTTTGTACGAATTTGTAGGTGTTTCATGTTTCAATTGCAGAAAAAAAATTGTGCTATCGTTTTTAGATTCAGATTTCCTATTTACACGTTATATTTTAGATAAACTGGCTACTAACCTTAAGTCCAAGTCTATACCTAAGCAGTCTAAGCCTGAGAACGAAAAACACATGAACGTGTAGAGGGATTTTTCCAATATCAGAGTCATTCCTTTAATCTAGATTTTTTGTCAGAGCAAAAAAGAAAACTAAGTTCAATACAAAAATCGCATTCCAAGATGTGAATCATTGTTGAGCAATCCATTAATCGTTTATCGCTTCACGGCCGCTCACACGTCCTGGCCAAAGACAAGGCGCGGTGTGTTTGAATCTCAATCTTATTTTTCGTGTTGCAGTGCAGTGAAAGGGTCTTTCCAGAAAGCAAGCACAGTGATGGAATCGCCGAAACATATGCTATCGAACGGTCACTAATGGTCTAAAATAAGAGCTCTACCGTGCGAGAAAAACGCGTGCGTTAAACATAAATCTATTTTCTCTGCTACAACAGTGAGAAAATCTTCGTAAAACAAACACTTTGAAGTTTTTAAGACTTAGCTATCCAATAATTAATGATATCTTGGATTGGCAAAAGTCAAAGGGTACCGTCCGACCGATGCGACTGTCACGGTCGAAAGACGTGTATGGGGTTCTATAAGTTTGCTCTAGAACAGATCACATGACATGCTCACTCAAGCAATAGTTAAGAGATATGTTAACAAGTAAATCGTGTCTACGACAACAATCTATTCGAGAGATCAAGTTTTCTTGAGCCTGGGCATGCTAGTAATATGAAACTGTGAAAAAAAGGAATAGCTTAAGAACTCTTACATTTTAAGCTTTCGGAAGGTTGGTATCCCTTCTTGACGAAGGATTCTTCTTCTTGAAGATTGGTGGCAGACGTTTTGGCGCGTTCAACTTCCTCAGAGCCTGAACGTATTACTGTAACGCTATTCATTTAATTGTGCAAAGTATTACGGCAGAAAAATCCAGGGCATTCGTAAACTTTATTTTATTCGAGAAGAATCACTCTCTTTATTATCTAGTTTAGGGACTATGTTCTTTGGACGGCATGACGTATGCACCTGCCCTCCTGTCGCTAAATCAAATCAAACAAGGGTGTCAGCTGATTATTAGAATAGAAAATCAATCTGAGGTAAGGTATCATGTAATTGGTCATGTTAAGACATTCTCACTTTATGTTCATTTGTGGATTCTCCCAGAAATTATCCAGAAAGCTTCAACAAGAGTTTTTCGCGCCGATGTTTTCAATTCGTGTTCTGAGATTTTAACTACTACCTCGACGTCGTCATCGCTATGCCTTTGTAACTTGTGTATACCTAGAGATTTGTTTGGGTCCCTATCTGAGTTCGGTATAGGTGTTCTTTTATGCGGATATGAAGTTGTCTACTTGTTTCGCTTATTTACTCGTCACAGCATGTCTTTCAATAGATAAGATATATTGTACCTATGCTCATGCAGTCGCCGTCTCTACCGTTAGGATATACCACGCATCCCTATGTGTTACGTAGACGGTCGTATAAGTGATTTCGAATCAATTGACGACGCAGAGTTTTAGAGGGAATTTTTGCAGTTCCTACACAATTTCTTGAACTACTGTTTTGCAGGCATATTCTAAAAGATACGTTTGCTTTAGAGAATAAGATGCAGTAGGTTTTTCCCGCGTGGACTCGATTATAGTCTTACTGTCTATTTAGAATTAAAGATTTGTCCAACTCGCCTTCTGTAGAGCAGATGATAAGGCAATCGCTTGTGTATCGACAGTAGAGTATTGGACGCCTTTGGAGAAGTGGAGCTTCCACTTCCGACAGGAAAGCGATGACCAGACTGGGTGCTAGTCTTTACCTCATTGCTAACCCTCTGATTTGCTCATAATATTTTGTCGGCCACCTAAATATCGAACAAGTGAGGCACTTTTCAAAAGTATGATATGCTTATGAACAAACATGCCAAACATATTGATTCTCTCTGCATTTTCTAGCAGTAATTCGCGAATGGCTTGTGACGTCATTCGAGACGTCTGATTTTAGGTCTATCGATACTTCGACTTTCGAATTTAGACAGATCATAGTTGTATAGGCGGGCCGAATCTGGATAAATTCTCAGAAGCCACAAATGAACAGGAAGGAAAAGTATTTTGATACAACTAGCTGACACACTTGTTCGATTTGACCTAATGACATAGAGAGTGGGCTGGTATATCATCCTGCGCAAAGAACAGAGGTAGTCCCTAGACTAGATGGCATGGTGAGTGGTTTTTCTCGAATAAAACAGCATTTGTGAGTCACAGATTTTCAGTTTCACTGCGATATTCTTCATATTATATGAATAGCGTTACAATAATAGGTTCAGGCCTTGAGGAGGCGAACGCGCCAAATTGTCGGCCACCAACCTTCAATAAGAACCATCGGTAGTCAGAAAAAATAACTGATCGTCAAGCCAACCTGTCGAAAGCTCAAAATAGAAATTAGTTTTCAAGCTATTCTTACTTTTTCACAGATAACAACCTATGGATTACAATAGTCGTACTCTCCTTCTTCGGATCGTGGAAAATTCAAATTAATCCGCAATCCACTCAGTCCCACCTCAAGTTGCCCATACAGTCTTTAATCTGTCCGATGAGCTACGATTGGTAACACAGCTCAGTTGACAAGGTAGCATATTTTGAGTGTTTTTGACAAAAAAAAATCTGAACTCTGGTCAGTAAAGTCTCGATGTACCGTTGTGAAAACTTGAACGTAGCTTACAATATGCTTTCCCCAAGAAGGGGTTATCAAATATTGTTTCGGCTTTCAAACTGTGACCTCTAGCCTGTTTTTTATTTTACTGCTCCTATAGCAGTGTTATGATGTTATAACTATATATTTATTGATATGCAAAGATCGGGTGTTCAAATGGGAGCTGAATCCGTGTCTCACCGCTTACTAGTGGAGTATGTATTCACTACACTACGGAAGTGCTTCAACTGATATTTGATTTCGTTTTGATATAATCCAGTAATGTGGCGGTTAGCACAAGCCACAAGAATGGTGAAGCGCAGGTTTAACTCCTGCATGAGACACCGAGTTTAGTACATCACTCAGCATTCTTGGAATGCAAAATAGACATCACAAATTGCTAAAGGACCTGCAAAATCCGGAAAATATTGCTGAATATCATAAATATAAATATATATATATATACATACATATATACATATATGCATATATACAATAGCTGTTGGCTTAAATGCGCTCAATGTCGATATGTGCTTACCAGACTAATCGCGTTAAGTGAAGTTGTCAACAACTTCAATGTGTTATGCCGCAGAAAAAGAGATAGCAGAGCAAGGATCGCCGTAGTGTTTAGGTTAGTGAGCCCTGGCATATATGAAGGCGGGTTCAGCTCAACCTTGAGTACCAACCTATAAATATCATTCACCTTTTTTGAAACAAGGAGTTTACACAAAAGGAGAGAAAGAGGACCTAGCGGGGGTGCGTAACTCCGACCCAAAAACCCCAGAAGGCACGCATACGGAACAAAAGCATGAAGAAGCAGATTTCAAGGTTAAATTCGAGTTCCTCGCACAGGAATCAAAAACATCCCTTTGTAAAACTTGGAAGTTTTTGTTAACATTGTAAAGGCCCAACTATGGACCTCAAAGAGAAGTGACTCGTAATAACACGTGACTTCACACCATTCCTCAGGTTAATTATTCCCAACCTGAGTAAAGCTTAGTCTCACTTACGCACTAGCCCAAGGTGGCAGGCTTCAATGAATTATTGAAAGACCTTGAACATCTAACCGGTGAGTGTTCTGAAATTGAGCTTTTTACTATGCAATCCAAAATTCGTTTCTTACGCTTTCTGCTTAGGTTATAAAGGTTTTCGATGAGTGGATTGCGGATAAATTTGACCTTTCCAGGCTCCGAAGAAGGCGAGCCTCCCAAAACGTTAGCCAATGTACGACTGTTGTATTGTCAGTGCTCTATTACTGCACTACATCATTGTATTGTATCACGCATAGTCAATAAATACTTTTATTAACACCTCGGAACTGCTCAACAGATGGACGAGAGCAGTTACCGACTGGATTCCTCGGGACATCAAGCGCTACAGGAAGACCACCGACCCGTTGGTCCGACTTCTTCACGAAAGCTATAGAAGAAAGATATGATGCTGAGCGAATCCATAGAGCGAGGGCGATTTACTGGGCTACTCTTGCACGCGATAGGGAAAAATGGAAGAGTTGCTGGTACCCGCTCGAGTCACTCGACGATCAACGGGACGACAGGTGATAGAGGTGATGTCGAGGTTAATCGACAGTCCGTACTGAGAGTTGCAGCAAAAGAAGGAGATTTTTCGAACACTGTTAGCATAGTTTTTTGAGCATGGTAACAGAGATTTAGCACATTGGACAAGTATGAATTTGCTGCATAAGACATCATTCATCTATCAGATTGCTCAGATGTCGCCAGCATTGCGAGCCTAGCATCACCTCATTAAACACGAATCATGCAAATTACTCAGACTGGCCTTCTATGAATCTCGGCACTAAACAGTCACTAGGCTTAGGATAAAGCTCTTTATCACCTGCTGAACATAAAGAGTTCATACATTAATTTATTTGAAAATAACAGTAACTGTCCTTTATAATAAAGGCCATAATTGTTCACTGTTTTCTGCCAATGATCTGCAAGCTTTCAAATCTGCTCAAATGCGACCTTTCTTTGGGCTTAGAATCAAAAAACTCTTGACATGCCTTTTCAACTTGATCAAATCTCTCGAATCGGTGTCCACACAGGAAATGTTCCATTAAGCAGAGGTCATCTAATCGGAAGGCGCAGCACCTGGGTTGCAGGCTGGATGCGGCGAGCCCTCGACTCCCTACAATTCATCGAACATTTCTTTAGATTTCCTTTCGGTGTGAGGTTTGACACTGTCTTGCTGAAATAGCTCCCCGACTTATCAATGTCGGGTTTTTAAGGAGATCTGGAAGCTTACAAATCGGTGGCAAAAAATCGTAAATAATTATAATCTCTTTCTAAAAATAATTACTGTTGCAACTTAACCTGTATATAGACTTTGAATTTCCAGCAGTATTAAGGAACTTGACTCTGGACCTATTAATTCTATTTTCTTTGCAGAGATCAGAAGGTTGACAGCAAGATTTATTATTACAACATTTGGTGATGTTTTAGAGGTTCTCCTTTTTCAGAGTCTGAAGGTGTTAAATGGATGCGTAACCAACTCAGCCAAAAATTATCACACCATCTCTATAAAAAAGTCCTAATAACTATTGATTAATAAATATCCACTGACTATTAATTATGAATTATTGATGCTCCGGAATGTTTTTCTGAGGTCGTAAGGGTGCGCAAATAATCATACTGTTCATAAATATGACTAATCCAGGTTCTGAGGAACAAAACCATTAAAACGTCAGAAACGTCGATAACAATCTCGCAACGGCAATCAGCAAATGATAATTTATCTAAATTACTCTAAATGCCTGAGACCCACCCAACTCCACTAAGAAAACCATCTCACTAGGGTCGTTAATTGATATCAGTCTTGTCTACAGAAAAGCTCGCATTCCCTTTTCCATCTAGAAGCGCTCTAATAAGGCTAACTCAGGAATCCAGGAAAAATCGACGACAACCAGTATTCAACGACATTCTTGACAATAACCCAAAATTCGCATTCACACACTACGACTCATGTGTGACCGCTGGAGTGATAAAAAAAAGATAACTTCGACGAAAAATGGAAATTTTTACAGAAACTGAATGTTGTGTGGGAACTAATTAGAACAATTGTCGTGTTTTCTCTTAGATACATGCTTTCCAAAATAGGTTACTGAGCCGTGATTGAATTCAAATGGAAAATTTGTTAGATTTCAAACTTGATTGGCATTTTAATAAATTTCATTTAGACGGCGTTAAACTACTGTCTTAATATTTTGTTGTTTCTTTTAGTCATAGAACTTTTGTGGATATCAAACAAGAAAAGGTCACAGTCTTAGCTTCACTGGAATTACCATTTGGGAGCAGATAAATGCCAATGAATGACCGCCACACTGGCAAAGACTTAGTTGCGGAGTGAAAAACTTCCTTGATTTGGTAATATCTGCTGTTCAACCATGAAATTTCCCATAACACAAACTTTGAAACTCCGACAGAAAAGCAAAAGTTGGCTCAATTTTTCACACTATTGTTTGAGAGCGTTATCACTGTGAATCTTTTTTGCATATGTATACACATAATATACACGCACATGCACATATATATATTTATGTACATATACATACATATATATATATATATATCCCTTTACAGACGGTGAGGATCATTATGACCTTCAAGTGGGCGCGCCCTTCGCACGGTTACAAACATTGATGCGTGCTATGATAGAAACTGAGGTTCATTAGATTTTCACAGGAGCATTATCATCAAAATAGATAAAATATGACTGGTGAGACTCCTCTGTGGATAATCTCACAAGATCAATGCTAATGCTTCCCCAAACTTGTCCCTTTCAATGGAAAAGCCACATCTTTCGTTTCGAGTGTTTTCTTAAGACCACAGCTCAAATTTTAATATGCCTGGTAATCATTCTTTGAGCCACGCATTTCAGTGATATATCAGAGAGGGCTGACTTATAGAGCCCGATACACGCGCTTCGATCTTGCGATGTCGTCAGTCGGGCAGTTACTGTAGTGAACTACTGAATATACTATCCAAGAGCAATCGAGTGTACAACACTCTATGTTCGATGAGTTTTTCACTGGACATGGAGTGTAAAACGTTCGTCGTCGCTAAATCTTAGTGTGAGGACTGGAGCACTCACACTAGATTGGCAAAAGACGAGAAAGGGTAACTGCCCGACTGACGAGATCGCAAGATCGAAACACGTGTATCGGGCTATATAAGTCAGCCCTCTTTGATAGACCACTAAAATGCGTGGCTCAAATAATGTTTACCGACAGAAAGCCACATCCTTGCGAACTATTTCCAACTGCTAAAGAGCATTTTCTCTTATCTTCTTGTTGTTTTCGTATTCAATCGATAGGTTGAAAAATTTTTATTTTGATAATAAGCCTGTTGTATGGAATATCTCCATAATATGTTCTACTAATAAATAAAAGACATCGTTTTGCATTCGCAGTCCGTTTTGCGGGTTTTTCGGGAAAGTATTGCTAAATTTCGACTCTAATGAATTTCTTTGCCAAAAAATTAAACTGTCAATGAAAGAACTCCTCTGAATGTATTCATAACAAGGATAACTCTCATTTTTGAAAATCCTTACTTTTGAATACGATTTTTGCCTAATGCAATCGCATGTTGGCCTTATTTAAGTTCCGCCTAAGTGTTCTTTTACGCTAATATGATGAGGTGTGCCTGTTTCGCTTATGCACTCGTCACCGCATGTTTTGTAAGAGAATATGTATAATATATCCAGGTTCATGCCCACCCCTCTTAGAGGGATTCCGCCCGTTTAGTCATAAGGGCACTTGGCGCGTCCTCAGATTGTGGACAGGGGAATAAACTCTAACCAAAGGCTTCGTGTGCTCCCCAGAGAAGCAGGTGGATTCAGGGGATGAGCTCCTTGCTTTTGCAGCGCCAAATTTAACAAAACTCCATTTCCACGAATCGAGTCGCCCAAAAGCCTGCAATCAAGCTGCTGGGAAGCACACGGAGGCGGTTTGGAGTCGCCTCCAACAATCAAGATCCTCCCGCTCCTCTGAGAAAGACTGGCAAGCTGCTCGTGAGTATTCAGCCCCGAGTTCAGAGCCTAGCAAACTATACGTTGGGTGTAAAAAAGTTGAAAGAAACAATAAATATGGGCCTCATCTCCTTGGCAGCGAAAGAGACCAGTTACGGCAGCGCTAGGTAGGACGAGTACGGAGAGTCAGCCAAAATCTTAGGGCCAAACTAGGCTGCCAAGGTCGAAACGAACTAAAATGACGATCTGCACCTTACATACAAAAACTCTTGCTCACCAATCCGCTGTGGGAGATCTATTGATCTAAGCTTAGACGGATAAGATACGATGCCATTTGCCTGGCTGAGATGAGAATTCGCCATTCTTGTCAAACTGTTTATGACACTGGAGAAGAACTGTTACTTAGAACATGCGATTGCAGAGGTGTCGGAGGCGCTGGCGCTTTTGTGAAATCGAATTTAATCTTGAACATGATTTATTTGAATAACTAACAGCCCGTATCGGAAGACTGCTGTTGAAACGATTTGTATATATGCAAGCTTTGACCACCTTCGTTGCTTACGCACTAACATCAAGTTGTGATGGAGATAAAGTCAAAGAGTTTTATATGGACCTCGCAAAATTGTTCAGAAAAGACCATACATTCTTCTAGGTCATTGTCGGTGATTTTAACGCGAAAATAGGACCTTGGAAAGCCTGAGAAACGTCACATTGTGACTCACGAACTAGGATGGAACGAACAGGGTGAGAAGCCGTGTGACTTTATCATGACGACTCAAACGATCTACAGCATCTCACCATTCCAAAAGCCTCACTCTAAACGGTGCCTAGGAGTCTCGCAATGGTCACTACAATAGCGAAATATACCACATCTTGGCAAATTGAAGGTTTTGACTGACCGATGTTGCTGTTGTTCCCAAGTTCTATATCAGATTAAGCCATCGTCTCCTTCGCGCAGCGTTCCGTTTTTCCCGGAAAGGAGAGAAAGCCGCTATATTCAGCAGCAAAGTCCCAGAACTACAATAAACTGAGATTTATTCAAATCATGAGTCGGCTTTTAGAAAGATACCGTTGTCGACAACATCGAGCTCGTTGAGTATCTTCACTATAGCGCTATGAAAGCCGAGAGTCCTAAAGTCACAAAGAGACGCTTCGCAGACACTCATGCTGATACTTCAACGTGGAATCGCATGAGCTACAAGCAACAGAAATCTTACTTCCGATTTTGTGAAACGCTGCCTGCAGAGAATTAATAAACAAAGTCCTCAAAGAGAGACGAGCAGCAGTTATGCCAGAAGCTGCAGAAGCTAAGAAGAGCATTCGCAAAGCGCAGCGAAGCTTCGCCAATCATAAGACCAAGATGTTTTATTCCGATGCCCTGATGGGACACTAACAGCTTCAAGAAGGTCAATAGAAAATTACATCCACCACAACTATTCGGATCACTTCGCTAGCCATGTCCTCTTAGAGGATAAGAAGAATGAAGCTCGGCGTTTACCAATCTCTGAGGGATGCGACATGCATTCGTCTTCAAGTTTTAACTTTGTTCGAGGTTATTGGTTGCATATCTGGCCTTTACAATGACTCGCGGTGGCCTCCGCTGAACCCAGTCAATGCTTCCTTTCCCCCCAGACAAGTCTGAGACCAGTCTGGTACCAATTTATCGACCCTGGGGGGATTGATGGCTTGGTGAGCCAGACCGCGTGATGCAGCCATTGACCTCTTGTGTAACGCAGTGCACCTCTAGCGACTGTGCCACATGTCCTCTTACCGTCATATAAACTGAGATAAGATGAATCTGTCGTTCCACCGGTAATCTCCTCTGCAACCGGCATGCTATATCGTCGGTGAAAAATAAAATAACACCTGGTCCAGACAGCATTAGGCCAGGATATCTGCAGAACCTACCGACATTTTTTATCAACATCCTGGCTCGACTCTTCACTCGCTCCTGTCAGAATGCATGGTCCCCAATCAGCGGAAAGCCAGCAAGACCACGATGTTGTTCATGAAGGGAGAACTTCACGACATAGGCAAATCACCCAATCTGCATGCAGTCCGTTGTCTATGAACATCAACTCCAGTCGTCCAAAAAGCACTGAGCACTGCGCCCATTTGACGCCGTCTGATACTCCGGATACTCCGCTGTTTGGAAGAAGGAATAGCTGTTTGCAACAGGTAGAAATAGAGCAGTCAGCGGGGATCGTGTTCCTTTGAAAAACAGGATTCTTCATAAACATCGACAAGAACTAAACGCTTCTGGCTGAGAGATTTGAATCAGTACCGGTTTCGACACTCCTCACACTTATATGGAGGCAACTGATTATGATGAAGACGACGTTGAAGCGTTTTCTAAAGACTTCTAAGAGTTCTTTGGAGAGGATCGTACATTCTCTGAGTCCATCGTTGGAGTTTTAAGGCAAAAATTGGGTTTGGATCTAGTAGATAACCTAGAAAACATTACATTGAAATCCATGCATTGGAGTGAAACGAACAGATTCAGAGGCCATTTGAGTTCTTCCATGACAATCAAAGACAATAGTGATATCTCACAATTCCATAAGTCTCTCTCTTGACGATGAAGACGAGGTTCTCTCAGTGGAGACTACTAGGACCGGATGAACCACGTTGTAGAAAATCAAGGCTTTTGGAATGTTGACCGACTTCTGCAACGCCTGTCCTGTCAAAGATTGGACATCCAGGAAATCTCGGAAAAACTTGTTCAGGAGAATCACATTGGTTTTGCATGTGCTGTTCATGTTTAACGCAATGATTATCTCCGGATTTTCTACCTGGCTCAGCATCAAAGGTGAGCAAGAAGATTGGTCGGTCGGCATACAGAGTTTTCATCGACATCGAAGTCGCGGGAGGGCGATGAAGGTGTGCTCGCCTTCTTAACTTACGATTATTTTCACCTCTTCATCCGACTGCTTCTGTAGACTTCACTCAAAAACAATAATAATTTGACAATCACATAACACGTTTTGAGCCTTTAGTGAGGTCTGATAGGACACTTATACAGTACTATACGGATCCGTTTTGTCCTTGTAGGCTCATCAGCAGCACAGTGTCTTTCAACACAGCCGATCCCTTGGGGAAACATCCCTACTTTTAAAGGAATCAACGCCGAATAACAAATTACCGTAAGTCAGGTGATAGATCAGGCCAGCAGGCCTCACAAAAGACTCAAGACATGTCATGTGATTATCAGATTATTATTGTTTTTAAGAGAGGTCTATAAAAGCAGTCGAATCAGGAGGTATGATTCATTTCACCAGCCACGAGCTCGACTGTTGGTCACTGCAATGTCGGGATATTATCACCTGAATTGCGGTGATTTGTTATTCGACGTCGAATCCTTTACAGGCAGGAGGTTCATCCCCAAGAGGTCGGCTCAAAAGAAAGGCATTGTGCTACTGGTGAGCCTGCAAGGGCGAAACAGGTCCATTTGCTCTTTATATGTGCCCTACCAGGCTTTAAAAAAGCTAAAAACATGTTATGTGGTTATCAGACTATCTTTGCTTCAAAATATGCGTTGAAAACATCACTGCTAGACAGAATGGAAGATCACTAAACGTTATCGAACACGAACTCGAGAAGTGAATGTCGGAAGTCTCTCACACCTCGCTACTGCTAGGTGACCCGTCTCAACGATCAGGTAAAGCGGAGGTTTCGTTCTACACGAAAACCATAGAAAATCAATTGGGCAGAGCACCTCAAATGCATTTTGAGAACAACTGATAGATAGGAGCTGTTAGCGGTTTAAAATCCAAGGAAGTTCAGAGCACCGAAGGGAGAGCATGGACCCCATCCAGATTGTATCACAAGGATCCTAGAGGGAAAATATGATGCCCGGCGATTTTTTCCCGGGTAGAATCACAGCTCATACGCGAAACCACAGCGAAAAATAGTGCCAGTGAATATCGACTCAATTCATTGGCTCTAATTAAAACGAATATGTCTGAACGGTAGCTGAATGAATTAATTTTCCATCAACTCCTTGCTGTTCGCTTAATCTACAATCGAATGTTATGAAAACAAATGCTTGAAAGTTAAGAATGCTGTCTTGGTGAATTTAGGTCTCTTCGATTTAATTGCACCGACCCATTTCAGCAAAGAATACCGTGAAAATTTCAACGAGGCAATGCGTTTTATTCATGCTAAGAGATTATTCGGGGTCAGTAACATCAGAACAAATACTGTCAAACCGGTAACAAATCGACTGGCAGTGGCGGTGCAAAGCGTGCTATAACCTCAACAATGAGAAGACTGAGAGACAAAGAAGTCGCGACATCTTTTACATAGTCAAGACTTGTGCTGTGTCGTATTTCATGGGTTCAAAGTAGTTGAATTGTTGAGAGAGACATTGTGATTACAACGCGTGAGCGAGATGTTCTTCGAAACAACACTAATACTCAACGAGTTTGTTAAATCTCTATCACCATGCTCAAGAAAGTATGCTAACAATGTTAGACAAATCTCCTTTCTTGCAATAATTCCCGAGACTTTCGATCATTTTCGGCATATTGGAATAAATCGATAAAGTTTATCTGTTGAGCAGTTCCTGAGTGAATAATAGTAATTATTGAATATCCATGACACACTACCATAATACAATGTAGTAATATAGCACACGCAATACAATAGCCGTATATTGGCCAACGTTTCGGTGAGGTTCGCCTTCTTTAGAGCCTGGAAAGGTCAAATTCATCCGCAATCCACTCAGTCAAAAACCTCTACAACCTCAGCGGAAAATGAAATAAAGCAATCTTGGATTGCGTAGTAATGAACTTCATCTTAGAAATTTACCGTTCAAATGTTTAAGCTTTCAATTAATCATTCAAGACCTGCTACTTAGAGTCAGTGCGTAATTGAGACTGTGCCTGACTCGGGTCAGGAGGATTAGCCTGAGGTAGGTGCGAGGTCACGAGTTATTACAAAGCACTCCTCTCTGTAGTTTATATTTGGGCCTTTACAATGTATCCAAATGGCTTCCAAAGATTTGCGCACGAATGTTTCGGATTCCTGTGCTAGGGCCGTGAATTTAACCTTTAAATCTGCTTCTTTATGCCTTTGCTTCTTATGCGTGCCTAATGGGGTTTTATGTCGAAGTTACCTTTCCCAACTAGGTTCTCCTTCTCTCGTCTTTCGTGGAAGGCTTCGCCGAAGAAAGCTGAATAATATGGAAAACTTGCTACTCCGGCTGGAAGTTGAACCCGCGTCCCAGCCATACCGAAATTTTGTGCTAACCTTTACACTACGGCGATCCTTGCTCTACTATCTTTTTCTGCGATATAAGGCATCGAAGCTGTCAGCAACTTCACTTAACGGGCTTAGTCTGGTAAGCAAATATCGGCATGTCGCCATTGTAAGCAGTCAAGCCGAACGCTATTTTATACATTATACATATCCCGTCAGGGTATCGGAGTGCAATCATCTTGGTCTTATAGTTGGAGAAGCCTCGCTGGGCTTTGCGAATGCTCTTCCCAGCTTCTGCAGCTTCTGCCATAACTGCTGCTCTTCTCTCTTTAAGGTCTTCTTTTATCGCTTCTCTGCATCGTTTCGCAAGTTCGGCCGTAAGGTTTCGGTTGCCTGCGGCTCGTGCGATTCCACGTTGACGTATCAGCTCGAGTGTCTGCGGAGACAAGCGTCTCTTCGTGACCTTAGGACTTTCGGCTTTTTTAGCGCCAACGTGAAGATATTCAACGAGTCGATCGTATTCTTCGTCGATGTTGTCGACAACGGTATCTTCCCAAGAGCCGACTAATGATTTGAATTCATCCCAGTTTATAATAGTTCTGGGACTTCGTTGTTTGTATTTAGCGGCTTTCTCTCCTCTCCTCGAAAATCGGAACGTTGCGCGAAGGAGGCAATGGTCTGATCCCGTGTAGAACTTGGGAACAACAGCGACGTCGGTCAGGCAAAACCTTCGATTTACTATGATGTGATCTATTTCGTTATGGTACTCTCCATTGGGAGACTCCCACGTCCATCGCTGAGAGAGAGGCTTTTGGAATTGCGAGTTACCATGGATGGTTTGGGTCGTCATGATAAACTCAGATAGCCTCTCACCCTGTTCATTCCATTCTAGTCCGTGGGTCCCTATGTGACATTCTTCAGACGTTCTTCTAGGTCCAATTTTTGCGTTTAAAATCTCCGACAATGACCTTGAAGAATGTATGATCTTCTCTGAAGAATTTTTCGAGGTCCATATAGAACGCTTCGACTTCGTCTTCGTCATAGCTTGATGTTGGTGCGTAAGCAACGAAGATGGTCAAAGCTGGCATAGAACCACATCGTTTCAACCGTAATCGTCCGATGCGGGTTGTTAGTTGTTCGAACGAATCAATGTTCACGGTCAAATTCGATTTGACGAGGACGCCAACGCCACCGACACCTCTGCGATCGCATGTTCCAAGGAACAGTTCTTCTCCGGTGTCATAGACAGCGTGAAAAGGATGGCGCCTTCTCGTCTCAGCCAGGCCAATGACATCGTACCTTATTCTTCTTGCTTGAATCAACAGATCTTCTACAGCGGATTGTTGAGCAAGGGTTCTTGCATTGTAGGTACAGATCGTCATTTTAGTCCGTTTCGATCTTGGCAGCCTAGTTCGGCCCTGAGATTTTAGCAGCCTCTCCGTACTCGTCCTACCTGGCGCTGCCGTACCAGGGGCTCTTTCGGGGTCAGGGGAATGAGGCCCATATTTGTTACTGTTTCTGGCATTTTTAATACCCAACGTGTAGCTTGCCAGGCTCTAAACGTGGGGGCTGGGTACTCACGAGTAGCTTGCCAGTCTCTCTCGGAGGAGCGGGAGGAGCTTATTTGTTGGAGGCGACTCCTAACCGCCTCCCATGTACTTCCCAGCCGCTTGATTGCAGGCTTTTGGCCGACTTGACTCGTAGAAATAGAGTTTTGTCAAGTCGGCACTGCAGAAGCAGGGAGCTCGTCCCCTGAATCCACCTGCGTCTCTGGGAAGCACACGGTCGCTTTTGGTTCGCGTTTTATTCCCCTATCCACCACCTGGGGACGCGCCACGTGCCCTCCGCGACTAACCGGGCGGGATCCCTCAAAGAGGGAGGTCCGTGGACATTATATATATATATATATATATATATATACAGATTTAATAATATACATGTATAATCTTCAGCAATTTTTCCCGGGTTATACGCTCCTTTAGCAGTCTTGTAATGTCTGAAGTGCATTACAAGAATGCTGAGTGATATACAAATCTCGAAGCCTTAAGCAAGAGTTGGACATGCGTTTCACCCTTCCAGTGGGTGTTCTATACACTAAATTACTGGCTTACACCAAAACAAGAGTGATGTCAGATGAAGCACTTCTGTAGTGTAGTGATTACACGCCCCGCTAGTAAGGGGTGAGACACGAATTCAGCCCCCACTTGAACAGCCGATCTTTGCATATCATTTAATATATAGTTATAACATCATAACACTGCTACAGAAGCAGTAAAATAAAGAAATGTCTAGAGGTCATAGATTGAGGGTCGAGCCAATATTTGAAAACCCCTTCATGGGGAAAGCATATTGTAAGCTACGTTTAGGTTTTCATAACGGCACATCGAGACTCTACTGACCAGAGTTTGGTATTCGCTTGTCAAAAACACTCAAAAAATGCCACTCATTTGAGCTGTGTTACCATTCATATCTCGCCACACAGATTAAGGACTGCATGGGCAGCTCGAGGCGGATGCAAAATGAAATCACAGATTGTTGCCTATGCAAAAGAAAAGATTAGCTTAAGAACTGATCTTAATTTTGAGTTTTCGCGAGGTTGGTATCTCTTCTTGACGACCGGTTGTCTTCTTGACTGTCAAAGGTTTTTCTTGAAGATTGATGGCTGACGTTATGGCTCGTTCGCCTTCCTCAGAGCCTGAACGTATAATTGACGCCATTCATACATATTCTGTAAGAATGTTCAAAGCCTTACCGAGATTGTTGTGCCAGAGCCATACGTACGTTTCGGAGGCATCGTCCTCGTTATTAGTGATCCACGCCCCGCACTGAACCCTACTCTATAGCAGGGCTAGGGGAGGCGTTATGGTGATAACACATGATATTATGTTATCACCTCGGTAAAGCTGTCTTAAAGGATATATTGAATGTTTATAGCAAAGCTTTGAAAACATTCGATGAGCGCGATTTATACATAGTTACTACCAATCGCAGCCTATCGTCTGAAAGAAATGGTGATAACAAAATATCATGTGTTATCACCATAACGCCTTAGCATTCCTGTTGTAGAGCAGGGATGAGTGCGGAATGTGGGTCATTGATGAAGAGAGCGATTAGAGGATACAGTCAATGTTTATACGAAGGTTTTATTCATATAAAAATGCTAAATATCATGGTAAAAACAGAATTCCATTCATTCACTTGTAAGCGTCATTTTATTGGAGAATAACCATACACCGTGTCAACTAGTCTAGATTCTAGCTATGTTCATCGTCCACCATGTCATCAGGTCAGATAGAACAAAGATGTCAGCTGACACTCAAATTAGAAAAATCAATCTGACATAGGGCGCCATGCAATTGTTTATGTTGAGGCACTCTCCTTTTTTGTTCATCTGTGCGTTCTAAAGAATTCTTCAGATTTGTATGCTCTACACAGCCGATGATGGGTCTGACTTTGAAAGTAAGAGTAGCGGCACACCCAATTTTAAGCATTTCGAATGATGTCGCTATACATTTATTCCCTTTACGAATTCACCTGTGCCACCTGTCGCCCCGTTGATCGTCGAGTGACTCGAGCGGGTACCAGCAACACTTCCATTTTCCTTATCGCGTGCAAGAGCAGCCCAGTGAAATCTCTTCACCCTAGGGATCGGTAGAGCATAATATCCTTCTTCTCGCCTTTTCTTGAAGAAATCAGACCATCGGGTCGGTGGTCTTCCTTTAGAGCGCTTGACGTCCTGAGGAATCCAGTCGGTAAAGGCTCTCGTCTATTAGTTGTCGCTGAGACGCACCATGTGTCCGGCCCATCTTATTTTCAAATCCTGTCGTGTGGAATGACGTCTTTGATAAACTTCGAATCCTTTATCTCTTTGCGAGATACGGGACACTCTTAGCGCGACTGCGCGTCCAATAACGCCAATTGATCTCCATCCTGTTTACCTAGCGACCAGGTTTCTGCTGTACGTCAGAGCAGAGATGATTGTCGAGTCGAAAAGGTGGGCACGGAGTCGGATGTTCTTTGTTCTCTTCACTACATCTTCGATGCTCTTAAACGTTCCCCAAGCCGCTCGTCTCCTCCTGCTCAACTCTGTAGCTAGGTCGTTCATCATAGTGATTTTACGACCTAAGTAAACGAAACTGGAGCATTCGGAGATTGTCGTTCTGTTGAGCGTGAATGCGACATTCAAAATCCATCCATTTTTCATGAACATCGCTTTCTTTAGATTTAGTTCAAAGCCAATCTTTCCTCAGGTGTTGTCGAAATCGGTCTACGTATGTTCTGTTTGGTTGGTGCTTGGTGTTATGACGACTATAATATCAGCGAAGCGAAGATGGTTTGACTGTCGACCGTCAATTTTCTCTCTCATATCGTCCCATTCTAATGTTCGCATAACATTTGGAATGGTGGCAATGGCTGATTTTTGCGAAATCGTGCAGCCTTGTCGAACCCCTCTTCTTACTTCATACGTCGCTGGTAAAATTGTGGTAGATGGCGATATTTTGGCCATGAAATCTCCATATAGCTCATGAAGAATCATCATGTACCGAATAGTGACGCCCTGGTTATCCAGAGCCTCTAAAACCGCTTCTGTTTCCAATGAATCAAAGGCTTTCCTCAGATCGATGAAAGTGAGACAAAGTGGTTGTTTGCACCCTCTTGAAACTTCAATGAGTCTGTGATAGTGCGGATGTGGTGTATGGTAGTAAATCCTTTTCGGAACCGTGCATGTTTGGATGGCTGTCCTTCGTCCAGTGCTCAGTGCTTTTTGGACGATTGATGTTAATGTTCATAGACAATGGACTGCGTGCAGATTGGG
>JAHQIW010003100.1:0-13647 GCA_019055375.1 Parelaphostrongylus tenuis
AGAACCCGTCGTCTTTCGATATTTTATAGTCAGTTCTCTCGGGAGCTCTACTCCCTTACTGAGAGTCATCGAAGACGAACGTTTCACACTCTATTATCGGGCTGTACAAGAGCCCATACCAGACCACATGACAAGTTGGCTCAAATAATATGGAAAGGATCTATTGAAATTTGAGCTTGATCTTAATAAAGCACTCGAAATAAATGTATGAACCCATTTAGCGTTTAGAACGATGGAAGGTTTCCATATCAGGCTGTGTTATGAATGAAATCCAAGCGACCAAACTAATATTTTTTAAACTACTACAGCTGCAGTCATTTCTGTGTAAGTCTGTAGAAAACAAGTGTGAACTCCTTGGCATTACCATTTCAGGTGTATTAATCCGTGCTAAAATTTTTTTTGACTGCTATCTCTGTTTCTGTTGACCAACGACACTTCAGAAAACTATATGTGCTCGGTTTCTTGGTTCTCTCAGATAGCCGTATAAATGCGGAGCTTTTGAGGAGGCTTCAAGCATCGCGCGATCTTCAGCTAAAAACTTGCCAGCTGTGATTTTCTTTTGCGTTGGCTAGAATTCGTTGGCTTCTTATTCGACTATATTAAGAGCGTAAAGAGAACGCTGTGGCGAAACTGTTGGTCACTCTGCAATTCAACGGAAATGCAGAGGAACCATTCCAACGCGGAACTACCACAACACGGAACTAGAACAACAGAGAAATGCTCAGTCAGTTTCCTCCACCATTTATAAAGAGTTCATGGATAGAGTCGATAGTTCTACAGCGCCTACGGTGCTTTCGATTTGTCGTTCGTGAAACAGGTAAGATAGAATTTACTACGTTCTGACTGAGAAATTTCTTGCTAACTTATTGGCATGATAGTAGAACTTTTAGTTTCACACATTACAGCGGTTACAGTGTAGTATTCGCGCAGGGAAAAAATGTTCCCGGGAAAATTTTTACTTCAGTTGAGAAGCTGTCGTCAGCAAATAGCTCCTATTAATCAGCTGTCAAAATTAACCTATGGTGCATACCAATTTTATGAAGTGCAGAACAAACTCTCCTGCTATCTACCAGCAAAAATGTTCGAATCGCACTGAATGCACTTGTGTGCGGTACTTTAGTAAGACCAAGCGGTAACTGCTTTTAAGTGTAGTTTTGGGTAGAACATTCCGAATCACTAAAAGTTCTGGGGTGTTAGATCGATCAAGCCTGCTCAAAAGCGAAGTAATGTAGTGATTTTCTCAGTAACCTCAAATTAGATGTAACACTAAGGAGCGCCACTTGAGCGGAAATCAGCTGTTAACATACGTATCGCACAGCAGCAAAATTTTTTCTGGATGAACAGTGTGGGACTCATTTGAAAATTTCTTCATCCACCTTTATCGACTGAGGACCTTACCTCGTGCTGTTTGAATCCTTGTGCCGTCCTTTTCCGTGCGTGCTTCTAATTCCTTTTTCTACAGATGTCCTTTTCGTTTTTTTCGAACTTTCCATCAACAAAGAAGCTGTATTTCTATCACTAAGCCTATGTTGCTGGATTAATTAACAGATATGACTGATTGGAGACCATAGTTAAAAGAAAGCCGGTTAACAATAATGCTTTCTGTTCTCCATAAACCCTTTCGAGACTAAGTGCACCAAAAACGGTACATTGGCCTTTACGTAGCGAAATTTGCGATTCCAACGCTGGACATGGTTCTGGAAAGCTTTTCTTGATGCGTTATATACTGAACAATAAATTACGTTCTGGCTTCCAAAGTGTACATTGGAAACATCCTCGGTATGGATGAAACACGGGTTTGCTCCCGTTTGAAGTCGTATTTTTGCTTACCACTCAGTTCTCTTAGGTATATATGAAACAACATAACACTGCGAAAAACGCAGTAAAAGCACTACGAATTTCGAGTAATGTTTATCGCAACTTTACACTTTGTAAAGTGAACTTATAAGAGCAAATTTTTCCTGACCATAATTTTTTACGTTTGGGAGAATTGAGATTCCGTAACGCAGCAATTCAAATGAGATGGTGGGGCCCAATTCGAGCCGTGGCGCGTGAGGAAAGTGGCCCATTTAGTGACTTTTGTTAAGCGATCGCTCTGGCACTTAATCTCGTTCAACATTTGACTTATTTCGCCTCAATGATCGATCCCGCCTGCTTCCAAATGGTAGAATCTGTCACGGAAGTTCTTTCCAAAAAGTATCTTTGGAATAAATAGATCGGCGAATTCCAAAGCTCGTTTAACACTTAAAGAGCTTTGAAAGCATCTGGTTCACTGTCACTGATGACATACTGTTGAGTGATAAATTCGCTGTTAGCTTATGAATAATCTTATTCAGAACAAAAAAATTCAGTAAAGTCTGCATTATTGCGCTTTTAGAAGGTGTAAATGAGGACTTCTACAAATATGGCAAGATTTTCGGCCTTTCTAATCTTGCTGATATCCATCTCGGTAGTGTTAGGATGTGGCGTCATGCCACAAGGTCAAGGTAAGATTTGAAAGTTTCATACATTCGTGCAAAGTTCTCGTAATTTCAAGTACGAAGTTGTGAATCTTGGTCAGAGATGATGTACCTAATTAATAGGCGGTGAAAATTCGTTGATTTCGCCTTCCTGAGAGCGTGCACGTACGTTCTATTAGACCATTCAATGATTTAATGGATTATGGATGTGTTTGATACCGCTCCCAGGTGAAGTTAAGAGGTCAAACGAAGAAAAGACGCTATGTCTCGTGTTGTAGTAACACATTCGTTCTTGCGCTTCATTTATGAATCACAAGTACTTACCCAAAAAACGGCTTGAGGATTTTACAGCTATTCGGAAGAACGAATGTATGACTATTACGCGGAGCATAGCGCCTCTTCTCCGTTCGGTCTTCTGATCTGAACTTAGGCTGCTGCAGAAGGCACTGATAATTCACCGAATCATTCTAGATAGTCCAATACAACGTACGTATGAGCTTGAAGGAGATGAAGTATCCGAAACACCAGTTATCAAGCTACTGCTACTGCTACTATCACTATTACTATAACCACTCACGTCTGCTAAAAATGTTGATTGTTCGAGTCAACATGTATTGATCATCGGTACCGAGGTTTATAGAAGGCGGCCTTTGATTTATTCTCTCGTTATAATTTTAATCTTCTACGTTTTCTAGTAAAACTCTACAATCGTTGCAGCGACGACGAGGAACTTCACTGTGAGCGGCTTCACACTGCCAGTGGCCATGGTTTTCACTAATGCACCTACTGCTCCTACTCAGTTCCCTGGTATTTCTACTACATCAAATGCAGCAAAGTCATTCGTCTCTCGTCTTGTAATGCAAACAGTAAGTTCAGCATTCCTTGGCTGTAGTTCGTTTCTGCTATTCTATGCGGTGAAGAAAGTGAGTTTAAGTTTTCTGAGATTTGTCAACATCGCAGTCTTAACGTTGTTTGTTAACGTAGCTCGGTATAACTTAATTTATGAAGCTTCGCTTTCACAAAATTACTATCAAACTATTAAAGGAATTCACTCTTCAGGTGACTGATGTTCTCGAACAGCAAGGTCGTAGCGCAGGTCTACCTGATGTTATAATATCAAACATTTTGAACCAGCTCACTGTTCAGGTTGAATATGATCCTTTCGAATGCAAGACAGTGTCTGTCCCAGATCGAACAATGATGGGTCGGTTTTCAACTTCCAACATCAACTCGCAGGGCTCCATAGTGCACCTAAATAACTACATAGTACTCGATATTATATGGAAATTATTCGGTATTAGAAGTAGATAAACAAGTGGCTCATCATGAGAAAAGTTTACGAAATCATTTGCTGTGTAATTTTCTCGAGTGTTCTAGAGGTAATGTATACACCAGATTTTCGCACTATTAAAACTACTGCTACTGAATATCAATCTAAAATCACGACTACCATTAATGTAAGCATGTCCAGACAGCGACGAAGTTATTAGTACCGCACAAGCTAGAAATCTGCCTAAAGTTTACAAATGCTGGCGACTGTTTCCTATGATGATTCAGGAATAGCCTGTCACGATTCCAAAGAGAACTGGCTCGGCTGGCAATCGACTACTTTTATGGAAAAAAATGCAAGTATCATCGAAGTCTCATGATCCGTCGACGGCTGTTTAGAGAAAAGACGGATCAAACTGAAGGGATGCGAGGATACGAATGTGATGTTGGATCATGTAGGAAAAGTGGCCAACAGTGTATCAACAAACTGTTCGGGTTAATTCGTGCTTCAAATGTCGTTGTGCCATTCTGTTTAGACAAAAAGGCGTAAATGAGAGCAATATTGTCAGCATATAGATATATAGCAACACCTACGATCAAAGAAGTCTAAGCAGAACTGGAATCCGCCAAAGAAATACGGTAAAAGCTTTTTCAATAGGACGAAATAGGCGTCTATATAGCATTATGCCTGTTGGCTCAAAACGAGTCATATTTTTACCAGATTATTTCGCTTTGAGCGGGTCTGTAGAGGAGCGGTCGATAGCAGAGGTATGCTTATTTGTAAAAGCAGCAAGCTCGACTCTTGGTAACTCAACGTCAGGTAGTACCATCATCCGAGTTGAGGTGATTATTACTTTTTATTCGGCGTCGATTCCTTTAGAGGATTATTTCACCTCAAGGGAACGACGGAACCGAGGGAGGGTGCTATTGATGACTTCCAATAGGATGAAATAGGCGCATATAGCACTAGACCTATCGGCTCAAAACAAGTCATATCCTTATCAGAGTATTTCGTTTTGAGTGGATCTGTAAAAGAGCGGTCGATAGCAAAGCTTCTTCACTTACGATAAAAGAGTCTTACTATGCATATTAAGAAACAGTGAAACGCTTTGAATCATCTATTGTATTGGACTGAATTACGAATGATGGTATGGGTTTATGTTGAGTTTAATCCCATTTATGGCGACGAAATTGAAGTGAGTTTCAAGAACAAAGGCACTGTTAGAACATTTTGATCTATATCCCAGCGACAACGCACAATATCTTTGCATAAATCACTCTATTTGTAAAGATGTAATTATTGAGAAACGCAAAAATTACTAAAAATTTTCCATATTGTTTTAGTTTCTGATGTAAATAAACATTTGAATAGAAAAAAACTGCTTACAGTAAATGGAGTGATGATCATGGACATGTTGCCAAACTGCATCGTCGTTGGCGGCACGGTCACTGCCCTATGCACTGCAATGAATCCGCGAAGGACCTAACAAATGTGTGATCTGAGCAAGAATGATAAACTAGCGACTATTCCTCCCAAGCACTTTTCAATATCAGGCAGTTTTACGGTTTGGACAGTTTTCCACTCTCAATATAAACCCGTTTCATAGAGGTGAAAGAACTCTTTGTAGACTACAAATATCATAATGGCGAATTGGTCCAGAATGATGTGGCAAAATATAGTGAACAGAGCAGTTCGAATGTTGGCATCAGGTCCGTTTGAGTCGCATTTCGTCTCCGCATTCGCGACTGTCAGCTAAGACGAGAGCTCAACTGTGAAATGATTGAAATAAACCGTGCATTTATTCGACTTTAGATTTCAAATTTACACAATCAGGAGACTATTAGGCCGCTAATAATCAGATTAATGTACAATAGTTATCATAGTTATCATAGTTATAGATATATCATATCAATGCTAAAATTAACAAAACACGAAATTATCAGAACTTTTTCGCGCCGTGCATATTGTATAATGCAATGATACAAGTATTGAGAATTGCAAAAGTACTGACAAAAGAATTATTTGTCCCTTTTTCTCAGAGCGCATGTAGCGCAATGGTTAGAGGTGCTCTGCGTTGCACACATGGTCAATGGTTCGATCTCGGGCTCATGGCTCACCAAACCATTCATTTGTCCGGTCGGTAAATTGCTACCAAACTAGTCTCAGACTTGTCTGGGAGGATAACCAGCTCTGACTTGGTTCAGCGGGAGGCCACCGCGAGTCATTGTAAAGGCCAGATATGCATTTAATCACCTCAAACGAAGTTAAAAATTGAAGACGAATGCATGGCATTGATCAACGCTGAGAGCTTTGTCCTTTACTTGTCTTACTTTCAATGCAAGTATATTTTCGAATGAAAAAAATATTGCTTACTATACCAGAAGTAATGATGATGGATACGTTACCGAATGCGTCATCGTCAACAGCACGGTCACGGTCTTATGCACTGCAATCAATGTCATTGTATTGGGTCGTTCCATTAGTTTATGCTCTAGAACAATAAAGATCAAATTTATTCATCAGAAGTAATTAGAATTGTATGGTTTTGGTATCGTTCAATTGTGCATTTTCTTGTGAACACTTTGGTGAACAGCTTTCCTATACTTGCTTCAAGATGGAGTTGTCTTGGGAATAAAGTCGTTAGCTATTCACGCACGAATGACGCATAGAAGAAAATGCTACTGATGCGGCTCGCTAGATCAATGGAGCTTGAGGAGATGTGCAGTTGCAAAAAGAACGGCTAGGAAATGGCTCGTGTTCAAATCTGGAGGGAACAGTCTAAAGGATCAGTTGCGCTCGGGCCTACCATAGGAAGCTCCATTATTCTTGAGCGACGCTTCATTAGCATTTTCCCTGATGCACCATTCGTGCACGAGTAGCAAGCAAATTTGTTCCCACCAAAGCTCTGTCTCACAGCATGAACACGTAAGTTGTATGCCAAAATGTTCGCAAAAAGTGCGCATTTAATGATGCCAAATTCAGCAATTTTATCTATTCTGGTCTCGTTTTTTGGTGTCTAATGCTCTAGTGTCAAAACGTATGGATTGACCAATTACTCCCTTCAAGCACTTGTCAATCTCAGGAGCCTTCACGGTTTAATTAGCTTTCATTAATATGATTTTGCTCTTAAACGAAGAAAACCTATGTAGACTACAAATATCATAATTGCGAACTGGTCCAGAGACATGTGCCAAGTGTAGTGAACGGAGCAGTGCGAATGCTGCCATTGGCCCGATTGGATCGCACTTCGTCTCCGCATTTGCAACCGCTTGCCAAGGCGAGAGCTCAACTGTGAAGAGATTGAAACAAACCATGCATTTATTTGAATTATGATTATCACGAATTCAGACAGTCAGTAAACCATGAGGTTACAAATAGGTTCGTGTACAAAAGTAGACCTTATAATGCAACGAGATATATTTGCACACATACTAGCAGACTGAGATTTTCATCTTTGATAAAAGTTCGGAACAAATTTTTAAGTGTATAGTCGGAAAAGACGACCATATCCATGATATGCTTCTTCCGAAATTTCATCATAGGCATAGTCAAACATGTTCTTTTCGGAGTTATGATCTCGGAAGGCGGGAATTATAAAGCTAGGGGCGCCGTGCCCGAGTGGTTGTGATTTCGCGTCGCGGCGCGCATGGAGCCAAACTCGAGCTCCCAAAACTCTCCGACAGTCAACAAGAACTTCGTATGGAACGCCACAGCTAGGTTATAATCGAAAATGCAAAGAGATATGCTCGACCACTATTCTACGTCATTCAAGAATAAGACGAAAAAACGAATGCTAGTACTGGGATCCGCACAACGAAAATTGTGATTGCGGGTCGTGTAAATATTCAAAGCTAGGTGCATCACACTTAGAGAGGGTCATGTTATCTCAACTCTTTTGGGAACACAATAGTAAAGCAGCGCTCAGCGCGACTCGGCAGTCAATGTGCGAATTTTTACATTCCATTGGACCTAAGAGAATTGAGTAGTGAGCAAAAACGCGGCCTCAGGCGGGAATCGAACCCGCGTTTTATCCATACCGGGGACGGTTGTGTTGTGTTGAGGTGTTGAAGAATGAGTGGTGGCGCTGATGTGCCTTGGTGGTGTAGTGGTTAGTAGCGAGCGTCCCCGGTATCGATGAAACGCGGGTTCGCTTCCCGCCTGAGGCCGTATATTGCTCACCACTCAGTTCTCTTAGGTATATATGTAACTTCATAACACTGCGAAAAAGCAGTGATAATACTAGAATTTGGAGCATTACATTTCATCAGAATGTTTTCCGTTATGGTTATAATTCTAGGTTTCTTAATACTTTATTACTTCACGATTTGTCCACGCGCTCGCGTGTTTTCGGTGCTATTGCAACTCTTTTGAGTGAACGAAGCTCTCTTTCATTATGAATTATAGTGTGGTTGGACTCATGTCAATTGTATAAGTTGAATAAAGAATAATAAGATATAAATCTGTTAGTTATAATGTATTTTATTACATACAGTGCTCGAAAAAAAAAAAGCTCGTCAAAAAATAATGTTGCACAGTGCATGCGATGTGAGATCATCGATTATCAAACGTAATAAATCTCGTTTGGGACGAAGCCTTTTTGGTGGAATGAGGTTTTTCCTTAGACATTAGCAATCGTTCTATAGCTCAAACTCGAAGATACAATAATATGCTAACATGGCAAGAAACCCTTCTTGATGAGCTGTAACAACAAAAACAAAATTAAATCACACTAAGTTTCTCTGTTAGCCCGGCTAGGGTACGTGATTAGCTTTTCATTTGAAGTTTCGGTATTTTGATAGCTCATTCTATAAGTAATAGAGCTAAACCTCTGTTTCAGAAGGTTTTCTATAAGGTGCTCTAAGAACAAAAGAAATTTACATTATACTTTGGTTTCTTTGCACATGAGCATATATGTATGTATTTGTACATGTATTGAAAGCATATGGGCGTGTAGAGAGAATAGTGTTGCATCGGAGCATCGAAATAAACTTGAAGGCTTTTTGAGAAAAATATCTGAATACATGACAAAAAACACGCTTCCTCGAATGGAGCTGCTTACACCTTTCTTACGACTGATTTCTTATCCGATTCGGAAATATTTTTTGGTTTGTGCAAGTGTGAATAAAGAATATGATTCCATGCTATAAATATTACCATCTCATTTTCTTTTCATATGACAAATAAACTCAGCTTTGAATTTCAGACCAATAGCTGACTAATGCTTTAACCAGGAACCATCACAACACGGAACTGCTACAAGGAGCTACCACAACACGGAACTGCCTATGAAGGTCCCTCCTCCGTTCATAACTCATAAAAGGAGCAGATAATTTGATAGCGCCTACTGCGTTAAGCACTCATGTTTGCTTGGCTTTTTCCAGTCAGCCATTCTGATATTATGCTCGGTTCTTGAAAGGTCTTTTCATGGCACCGACAAAGAGTATATACGTTCCACACTTGGCGTTCATGCGTTCATTATCTACAAGACTGGCGTCTATACTTGTCTTTTTGCCAGATTTTCAATGATAATCCAGCAACCGATCAATATGAGAAATCTTAGCAGCTCTGAGAGCGCTATAAGAGCGAAAAAAAGACTACGTTTTGCACTCGAAGCAATTAACGCGTTGGCGACGGTTGAAATCGCTGCGAGCGCGCTTATCGTTAATTATCCAAAATCTTTTCCTTTATATGAAAGCTTTTTTGCTGCTGCAGCGCACTAAGACAGGCTAAGTAAATTATCCAAATCGCTGAGATCTAACCTATCAAGCAATTACAGAAATGTAGAGTTTGGTTTTTTTCAGCGCAAAAGTCGTAGTCGCGATGATTGAAAGTACCTACTAACACAGAATGGATTGTTCCGTGAAAAATAAAATTATACCAAAGAACATTCACTATCATGACCAGCCATCCCGTATATGAGGGCTTCACCAGAAGAGTTTCTTTATTTGAGCGGTATACACCAGAAAAGATTCGGCTCGGTCGACAACGGAAGAGGACCAGAATGAGGGCGAACGACTGTGAGCAATCGACTCGAATCATCTGCTCTGAAGAAGGCGAAGACCGAAATACTAGCCGAATGGAATTTTATTACCTATATCGTCCTACATTCTTTATCGACAAAAAAGACTTCATCGACGGTTTATGAGGGAGATGCTGAAAACATTCGAGCTTGAAAATACTGTTTCCGCTTCTTGAAAATTTCCTACTGAGGAGATTATCTAAAAAATTGTGCTACGTTTTCTTCAGCCAATGTTTTCCTGAAATTTTTTTCAAAAGTGTACTTGTAACGACGACGCTTTGTCGGTCATGTTTTTTTTTTATATTTGGGAAGATTGAAATATCACAACGCAGCAATTCAAGCGCGATAGTAGGGGACCGGTTTAACCGTGGCCCGTGAGAAAGTGACGCATTCAGTGACCTCTGTTCAGCGATCGCTTTCACACTTCCCGTTCTCATTCAACATTTGACTTATATTTGTCCTCACCGATTAATTCGCCTGTTTCTAAGGGACAGTCTGTTATGGAAGTAGCTTCGAAAAAATTCGCTTTGCAGTAAACGCATAGGCCAATTTTGAAGCTCGTTAAAGAGTTTGAGAGCTGTGAAAACATGTGGCTCATTGTCGCCGCTGGATACTTCTGCTGAGTGATAGAACCCATATTGCCTTGCGAATAATCTGATCCAAAGTAAGAGAAGAATATTGCGCTTCAGGTGAAGAAAAGTTTTACAGCTATGACAAGGTTTTCGGGCCTTCTCATTTTGCTGCTATCCACCGTTTTGGCGGTGTTAGGATGTGGTGTAATGCCACAAGGTCAAGGTAAGATTCAAAAGCTTTTTTTGGTACGAATCTTTTCAATTTCAATATACAAAGTTGTGATTCTTGGTATGGAAATAAGGTACCCGAAATGCATCATCACTCATAAGCTGTTCTGATCCGAGTACAATGGCTGATAATTTTTGAACTTGGTATAGGAGAAAAACGAAAAAGAAGAAAAAAAAATCATTCACATCACAATCAACTGATCTAAATTCTGAAGACTCATCTCGCTCAGCCGAGGCGAGGTTGGTAATAGAATAGTAGCAGTAGTAGTAGTAATAACAGTTCGACGGCTAACATTTCGACGGCTTCGTCTTTCGGAGCCTGAACGTACGCTCTAATACACTGTTCAAATATTTGGAGCTTAATTGATGTCTTTTCTGCCGCTTTCACGGACAACTCAAAATTAAACGGAGAAAAAGTGCCATGCTTCGCGTGATGGCGACTCAGTCGTCCTTCCGGTTCATTTCTTATTTTTCGTCTTTAAGCTTCGAGAGTTTTATAAATAAACCCGGAAGGATGAATGCGTGACTATTACGCTAAACTTGGTGCCTTTTCTCCGTTCGATCTTCTGACCCGACCTAGGATCGGTATAAAAAGCATTGATAACTCACCGAATCATGTGAACAGTTCAATACAGTGTGCGTGTAGACTCAATAGACGGTGAAGTCGAGAAAACTCAGTCATCAAACTGCACTACTACCACTATCATTACCAACTTTGCCTCTGCTGATTAAGATAAGTCTTCAATAAGTCTACTTAGATCAATCTTTAATGTCGAGATTTATAAAAAGTCGATCTCTTAAATCATCATGCGATCATTCTACACAATAATTAAGTCTTCAATTTTTCACGCTTAGAATTACGAAATTTGTTGCAGCTATGACAAGGAACTTCAGTCTGAGCGGCTTCACATTGCCAGTGAACATGGTTTTTACTGCTTCCGCCGGTGCCGCAGTTCAGTTTTCTGGTATCGCAGCTACTTCAGATGCAGCTAAATCATTCGTATCTCGCCTGTATTACAAACAGTAGGTTGATCAGTCTCCGACTGTAGGTTTTTTCGCCGTTCTATGAGGTGAAGCAGGTAAGTCTAAGTTTACTGAGATTTGACACCATCGAAATTTCATGGTTTGCTAACGTAGCTTGATATAACCTATTTGATGAAGCTTTGCTCCCATAAACCCCATTATTAAATTGGGAATTTTATTTTTTAGGTGACTGAAGTTCTCGAACAACAAGGTCGTAGCGCAGGCCTATCTGATGTTATAATCTCAAACATATTGGATCAGCTCACTGTTCAGATTAATGACGATCCTTTTGAGTGCAAGACTCTTTCTGCTTCGAAGCCAGGAGAGGTAATGGGTAGGTTTCCAACCTCTAACAGAAGCTTGTGTGACTCCACATATGGGCTTATAGCACTAAAAATAACTACACAATGCACAATATATTTGCGGAAAGACTCTATAATAGAAAAAATGTGCAGATGGCTTATTGTGAATTGATGTCTGCGCAATCAGGCTCATTTTGTAATTTTCCGAAGTTTTTCAGAGGTAATGCATGCATTAAATTACTTTATCTTATCACTGTTGTTACTAAATATTAACATCAATTAAAAGTAACACTAGTCTGCCCAGATACAGGCGGTTTATCCATTCAGTACTTGTGAGACCCTATTTTGAATTCTTTCGTGTCAACTCAGAACCTTAACTTTTTGAACCAACAAAATTAGTTTTGGACTTGCTAGAAATCGTCTCAAATTCAAATGTTGTTGACTGCTCACATAGGATGATCTATGAACAGGGTTCCTCACGATTTCAGAGAGAATTGATACGGCTGGCCATCGGACAACTTCGTGACAAAGAGAAAAATCTCAAGTATTAGCCGAGATTATAAGCAAACTAGTAGACTACCGTAGACGATGTGTACTGAAAACATAGATTGAATGGAAAAATTAGAGATTTTGAATGTTGTCGGATCGCTTGAAAAGTGGCTGCAATGACTTGTAGAGTGCTCGGCATAGTTTATCATTGGTAGTCGTGTCATTCTTCCCAGCCAAAGCGTCGATTATGGGAAGAAAATAGCTATATATAGCATACCTTTCGTTTCAAGTGTTTTCTCAAGACCGCGCTCAAATTCCAATATACCAGATAATCTTTTTTTTGAGCCGGCATGTGGTCTGTTATATAAGGGCTGACTTATAAAGCCCGATACACGTGTTTCAACCTTGACGGTGTCATCAGTCGGGCAACACCCTTTTCGTCTTTAGCCAGTCCTCTCGGGGCGCTCAGTCCCCTATACTAAGAATAGGCGACGACGAACATTTTACACTGCAAGTCCAGTGAAAGTCACTGAACAAACAGTGATGTACAATCGATTGCTCTTGGATGGTATAGCACCAACTTTTCCTATGAGGGAGCTTAGGCTGTACTAACATGAGCCCTAGAAATTGGAGCAAAAGCTCTCTCACTTTGCAAAATAATCTTGAGAGTTGAATTGTACGTAGTAGACAATGGCGAAAAGTTTTAAATTGCCTTCTCATAGGAACTGAACATGGTCACTGCCTTGTGCACAGCAATTAATAGAACTCTATTCAGTAATATGGGTCTAGTATTATTCATTTTATATATTCATATATATATATTCATTTATTCATATTTCATATCATATTATATATTCATTTTACCGCGTTGATTAAGAGAATTAGTGCTGAGCTGGAAGAAGTAAGATCTCGTGGAACATTTTTGCTGTTATTTCAGTGACAAATCACAATATATTTGCATAAATCATTCTATTGTGGAGTGATATGATGAATATTGAGTGAAGCAGAAATTAGTGGAAAAATACTTTTTTCATATCCTACTTTTCAATGTAAATGAACGTTGGATAAAAAAAAATCTTGCAGTTAAAGGAGTGATGATGATGAACATGTTACCGAACTGCATCATCGTCGGTAACACGGTCACTGCCTTGTGCAAGTCGTTAATCCAAATGGAGCAGCCATGTGTGATCTGATCAAGGCTGGCGACATAGCCAATATCCCCCCCCCCCAAGCATTTGTTGATCTCAGGAACTTTACGGTTTGAGTAGCTTTTCACTGAAACAAT
>JAHQIW010003102.1:0-11927 GCA_019055375.1 Parelaphostrongylus tenuis
AATCTGTATTCTCTGTTATTCAATCGTTTTTTCTCTTTGGAAGAAAAACTTCACATAAAACCTATGACTTTGCTATAAAAAGACTTTGAGTATTCTTATTTTGCCATGAATACGGATAAATCAGTAATCATTATGACCACTTTGATAAAATTTAGGAGGCCAAAACGTAATTGCTTCCTACAGTGACTCGATGGCACTCAGCTACCACGAAATTCTTTCTTTACGTTCATATTCCGAAAGTCAGTCGATCATGCGTCAACCGACCCTGTTGCCTCACCCAGCGCCCCGTGGATTGGCCGAAGACCACCTTTCTCGCGCATGTGAACCAATATTATTTTCCCTGTTGCAATACAGGGAAACGGTTTTCAGAATACATGCACAGCGCTGGAATCAGCAAACATTATGCTATCGACTGAGTATTAATAATTTAGAGAAAGAGCTCTGCCAGCGAGTAGTAAGCGCGTGTGAATCATATATTGTTACAAAATTTTCACCATTGTCGAAGGATCCTTTCGAACAATCGCTCACATTTGCGTATAGTTCGAGATTTATGCTTTCGAATGATTACTAACGCTCTTTGCTAAAACCTCTTGTCGAGCGTAGGGGACAGGATTTAAAATCCGTGTTATCAAACGATGTTGAATCGATTTCATTTCTATTAAAGTAGAAGAGTTATTTTCAGAATAGAATTTTGCAGATAGATTATAGATGGTTTTCTTACCACTCAAAAAGTTCGATGAGATATCTTCATCCAAAACAAAGAGACGACATTTTTCTTCTCGTATTAAGTCGGTGCAAAAGCAGTGGCGGTCCCAGAACGAGGATCTTCAAATCGTTATAACTAGGTTCAGTCATACTTTCATCAATAAAAATAGGATATACTGTAATCAACGCATAGTTTCCAATGTAAAATAAGTTTGTTGATTTCTACAGCATAAGAACTGGTGTCTCGGGATGCGACAAACTTTTGAAATAGTTTTCTGCATCCTACTGATTGTAGAGGCATTTTCCATGCAGGAATTTATCGAGTTGCTTGAAGAAGTGATAATCGGTAGGCGTGACGTCTGCGAATATGGAGAATGAGGCGAAACTTCGTAGCTCAGTTCGTCCAACTTTTGGCCCCTCTGTTGTGCGACGTGTGGCTGTCGGCTGGCTGTGATCAAACGCAGTTACTTTTGCACCAAAATTTTCGCCTTTCCAATTCGCTCCAAATGGAGTACGATTGTAAATTGACTGACGTTAAATTTTGTAACATCTCTTGTAGTCTTAAGGGACTAGCTTCGATGATTATTCTCTACTGGTCATTATCAACTTTCCTTAGCAGGCCACCACGTTCCTGATCTTCAGGCATTTTTGGATATATAATTATAAAGTCATAACCATGCTATAAAAGCGATGAAATAAAAAACTTTCGCAGACTATAATGTGATTTCAAAAAATTACTAACATCTCAGGTTCTTTCTAGCCAAAAAAGTCTTGAATAATGCTCAATTTGGAGCGTTGCTGGACCGGTGCTAGTCGAACTCCTAATAAAATCTTCTATAGGATTTACAAATGTTTACTGTTTGTTGAAGTAATTTCACCTGTCATTCTATTCGATGAATTTAAACGGCGTTGCCGATTTATCCGCGTTAATAATCGTCTTTCCGTTTTTATCAATTTTTATTCCTTTTTTGTATTTTTTTTCTTTTTGCGACATTCTCCTCTTTTATACATACCTAAAAGAGCGCATTTGGCGCAGTGGTTAGAGGTGCTCTGCGTCGCACACGAGGTCAATGGTTCGATCTCACGCTCATGGCTCACAAAGCCATCCATCCCTCCAGGGTCGGTATATTGGTACCAGACAGGTCTCAGACTTGCCTGGGAGGATAGCTGCACTGACTCGGTTCAGCGGGAGGCCACCGCGAGTCATTGTAAAGGCCAGATGTGCATTCAATCACCTCAAACGAAGTCAGAAATTGAAGACGATTGCATGGCGCATCCTTCAGGGTTTGATCAACGCCGAGAGCTTTTATCCTTTATCCTTTATATATACCTAAGAGAATTGCATGGTGAGCAAAGATACGACCTAAAACGGGAGTCGAACCCGCATTTCATCCATACCGGCGACGCATGCTACCACTACACCACAGAGGTACATTCGCGCCACCACTCATTCTTCAAAATCTCTATGTTTGCTATCAGCCGCCAACCTTTAACAGGTTTGGTCGGGTATGCGGTTTCGCCTTATAAACAGCTGAGCTGACAACCACTGCGATAAGTAATACCCGAAATTGCTAGTGTTTCATTAGCTTTTTCCGCAGTTAAAGCAGTCAATAGGCCTTTAGCGCGCGTTCCCGGTATGCATGAAATGCGGGTTCGACTCCCGTCTGAGGCCGTTTTTTGCTCACCACTCAGTCCCCCTGGGTATATATAAACCATCATAATACTGCGAAACATCATGAAAGCATTAGAAATTTCCTCTTTTTTCTCGTATTTTGAGTTGTTTAGAATGTCTACGATTTGCTTCAGGTTTGGGTTTGCTGCTTATCTTTTCTCTTCATAGGAACGGATTAATTTCAACGAACCGCTTCGCTGTGTTGTTCTCGGTACGAAGGTGATTTATGCTGATTTCAATACTTTTAGTTCTACACTACAAGGTAACGCTTATGGACCAGAATGTGGAGCTTTTGTGTGTGGAACTCGAGCGGGTGTTGACCCGCGTCTCAACCTTTCCGAATTTGCGTGCTGACCGCTGCACTATAGGGCTTCTGTGTTCCAATAAACCTTTCTGCATGCCTGTGAACGTCGGGCTAGAGTTGAACCCGCGTTTCACCTTTTGGGGCGGTGCTTAGACATCGCTGCACTATCAGGTTTCCACTTTCCTTTAGCTCTATCGCTCGGTGCGAGGTACCGGAGCTGTGCAGATGTAATAGAGAATTTGCGTGGATTTGACTATGGCTGGTGCAAAAATAGTGGCGGTTTGTGCGTCGTCGGAGTCGACCTGTTGATAGCGATCTATTCCTTCCATTAAATGAGGTTATTTCATGCCTTATTTTAATGCGCTTTCCTAGCGTTAAGTTTTGGTGTTAATGGCATATTTTTTCTATTTTATTTCTTTATTTATTCTGAAGCGTCTTCACGGTTTTTTATAACTGTGCGGATCCCAGTACTGCTGGCATCCGATTCGTTTTTCTTTTGTCTTCTTCTTGAACGTCGTAGAATACTGGTTAGGCACGTCTCCTTGCAGTCTCGAGTGTAGCCTGGCTGTGGCGTTCCATAGGGCGTTCGTTATCGACTACTGCAGAGTGTTTGAAGGTAGGGGATCAGCCCCGCTCTGCCCCGCGACGAGCATCGCTACCAGTCGACCACGGCCTCAAATTATCCACGACATGTTTATTTTGTAAATACAAAAAAAGACGAAACTTTCGTTTCGAGTGTTTTTATAAGACCACGGCTCAAATTTCAACATGCCTGATAATCATTTTTGGGCCACGCATGTCAATATACTAGCCACGAGCGATCGAGTGTACAACACTCTGTGTTCGGTGATAATTTCACTGGACATAGAGTGTAAAGCGTTCGTCGTCGCTAACTCTTAGTGTGGGGACTGGATTACCCACACAGGATTAGCAAAAGACTAGAAGGGGTAACTACCCGACTGACGAGATCGTAAGGTCGAAACACGTGTATCGGGCTCTATAAGTCAGCCCTCATTGACCGACCACTGAAATGCGTGGCTCAGATAATGATTATCAGGCATATTGAACACAAATTCGATTAATTTTTTTATTCGAGTTCAGAATGAGGTTGTAAACCAGCAAAGTCAACTCGTCACATCGAGGACGCATTTGGCCGAGGAACCTCCTAGCAAACGGACACTTAGGTGGTGGTCAAGAGGTTTTGTAAAGGTGATGAGAGCCTTGAAGATGAGGAACATCAGATAGAACCAATTGAGAGCAAACATTGAAACTGATACTGTTAAAGCAACACGAGATGTTAGGATGAACCCATCGTCGACTATTCTACCATTCTCATTATTTGAAGCAATTTACAAAAGAAATTACTGTTTCTGAACGAGCTGATACCGCAATTACTTTTCTCCAACCTAATAAGATTCAGCAGTTAGTTGTACCCAGAAGTTTTCAGGAGGCAGTTATTTTTGTTGGATCATTCCATAATAGGAGGCGCCGTAGCCGAGTGATTGTGATGCTCGTCGTGGCGCGCGTGGAGCCGATCTCCACCTTACAAACCATTCCGGCAGTTGAAAACAACGCTTTGCAGAACGCCACAGCCTAGCTATCCTCGATATTGTGAGCGGACTCGCTCAACCAGTATTCTACGACGTTCAGGAATAGAACGAAAGAACGAGTTGAATGCTGGTGCTGGAAGTACGGGGATCCGTACAGTGAGGAAAAAAACGCTATGAAGGCGGATCAATAAAGTGTCTAGAGCGTGTTGAACTGTCGTTCCATAAGTTTTGCTACTAGGACATAAAACACCAAGTTTATTAACTAGAAGTAGTAAAATTTCATGATTTTGATATCATTTAGTTGCGCATTTTCTTGCGAACATTTTGCTATACAGCTTGCCTATATCTGCTTCAAGACGGGGCTGTCTTGGGTACAAATTCGCATGCTACTCATGCACGAATGGCTCGGGCAAAATACTACTGAAGCGGTGCGTAAGATTAATTCAGTTTGGGACGATGATGCGATTGTTGAAACGACGACTAGGAAGTGATTTGGGAAGTTTAAAGCTGGAGAATATAGTCCGAAAGATCACATGCTCGGTCCGTACACAGGAAGCTCCATTAAGCTTGCGTGCCGCTTCATCAGCATTTTCCTCTACGCGCCGTCTGTGCATGAGGGGCAAGAGAAGCCTTTCCCACGACGGCTTCGTCTTGAAGCTATAGACAAGTTCTCTTCCCAAATGTTCGCATGTTAGTGCGCTATTGAATGATATCAAAATCAGGCAGTTCTGATCACTTGTGGTTAGAAAATGTGTTTATTTCTTCAGTGCCAAAGCCTATTGAACGGCCTATTTATGACTTTTGTTTCGAGTGTATTCTTAAGACCACAACTCAAATTTCAATATGTCTTGCAATCATCTTTGAGCCACGCATGTCAGTGGTCTATCAAACAGGGCTGACTTATAGAGCCCGATACACGTGGTGCTTTAGAGCCCATCATTAGCATTAGCAAAAGACTAGAAGGGGTAACTACCCGACTGACGAGATCGTAAGGTCGAAACACGTGTATCGGGCTCTATGAGTCAGCCCTCATTGACAGACCACTGACATGCGTGGCTCAAAAATGATTGCAAGGCCTTTATAATCGAATAGTTCCTGGATTTCTTGGAATTCTGAATTCGTGATTATGAGCCTAATATAGAGTTTTTCGTGTTTTAGAACTTATTAGAAATCCGCCGTAATAGAGATGAAATAATGTGTATTCGACGGTTCGCTTGAAGTCCCTGTTCTTTCGCGCCTCTTGTTTTGCTATCACTCTTTGTGTGATGCAAGATATCGGTTTTTCTCAACGTCTATGAGTTCGTTTTACTAGAAAGTCGAATCTTAATCATCAGTATGTGGTATTTTCCCAATTGTGCTGAGGATAACGCAGACTCAAAGTGAAGAGGCTGGAACGAACTACTTACATTTTCATTGTGAATGTAGAAAAAGATTTCACAAATTCAGGAAAGACAATAGCAGCTGTAAGCGCTTATTTTAGTCTATGGAAGGTGCCTGTATCCTACGTACATACCGGTGAGCGGGATTGTTTAATTCCTCTGGTCTTTCTTATTTTGTTTTTGTGGCCTGAGTCATAACAATATGATCAATTATTGGTCTGTCGCTTCTTTCTGTGTGCTCTTTTTGGGACATAGGCCATTTATTTTGCTTTTTTTTATTTACACGACCGGTCATCGCAATTTGCTGTTGCGCGGATCCCAGTACTTCTAGCATTCGATTCGTTTTTTCGTCTTCTTCTTGAAAGACGTAGATTACTGGTCAAGCATGTTTCCTTACAATCTCTAGAATAGCTTGTCTGTGGGCGTTCCATAGAGCGTTCTTGTTGACTACCGACGAGTGTGTGTTGTGTGTATGGGGAATGGAGCTCAATCCCCGCGCGCGCCGCAACGAGCGTCACAATCAGTCGGCCACGGCGCTTCCCTTTATTTTACTTTATATAATATTCAGATTTGTTCAATTTGCGCTGTTTACACTCCACAAAACATATGTGAAAATCCTTCTATTTAACCGCTTTAGTAGCACCTTTTGATGCTGGAACTATTGTTCAGCCGTATTGAGTAATATCAAAACTTTGAACCTCAAAGCGGTAGTTGAACTCTCGTCTTACTTTTTGTGGGAGGCCTGTCCTGACCAATGCACTACTGAGCTACTGATCTGCTATAACTTTTTGATATATGAAAATGGAGAAAACTTATCTTGATTAGCTGACGCGAGGTTGATAAAACAGTTGTAGAAATTCGGCTGACGTTTCGGCGACCCGCCTTCTTCAGAGCCTGGACGAATATAGTATTAGAGACTAATACTATATTCGTCCAGGCTCTGAAGAAGGCGGGTCGCCGAAACGTCAGCCGAATTTTCTACAACTGTTTTATCACCTCGCGTCAGCTAATCAAGATAAGTTTTCTCCATTTTCATATATCAATTGATTATGCCGAGGTTTATAGAAAGTCGAACTTTTGAATTATAACTTTTTGGTTTTTTTCCGTTATCCGGGTTAGAGACGATCCCTTTCGCTGCTTAAAACTTCCTGCTGCATTTTTAGTAATCATTCGAAGGTTTGAACATGTGGCTACTTTTTTACTTCGCCTTTCTCCTGTACACATTCGCATGCTTTTCGTACTTCCAGCGGATTGATAGTTGGAGTATGCAACCGGTATGAAACAAAATTTTACTTTGTATGCCACAGCGTTATAAATGGGCCTTTTTTCCAAAAAGGATCACTAGCGCAGAAGCCAAAGATTTGAGATTCTGAATGATTACTAGCAATCTTATGGAAAATTCTTGTTCAAACGAAAGAGGTCGTTTTTTTTATTTGCTCCCAGATTGCTGAAAAGAACCACTTCTTTCTGCGCTACAAGATATCGAATCTGTAAGAAATCTCCGAAAAGAGAGAGACTCGGGTTCAACTCCCACTCGAGATCCAGTGTTTTGGATATCACTCGACATTCTAGATATATAGGTATAACATTATGCCTCTACTCAAGCAAACGGTTAATAAAAATTCTCGTCGATTACATAATATGTATTAGCTGCCAGCTTAACTGGGTTCAATGCTAATATAAGTTTATCAGGCGAAACCGTGTGCGGTTAGTTGCTAACAGATCTATACCTTGTATCACACAAGGAGTGGTAGCAGAACAGGAACACCCGGTAGAGCAATAGAGTTAATTCGCACGTCAGAAAGGGTGAGACCCGCCTTCGATTCTCTCCCGGAGTTCAACGTTTTGCATATCACTCAACATTCTTAAGTATCTGTAATTATTTGGTCGGTCAACTTCGGGACATATATCGTCGAGTAATTTTTTGCAGCAATCAGATTTGGTTAAGTTTTTAGAAGTAAAATGTTAAGTTTTCAGGAATTCTTAGTGGTGAGAATAAAGGATAAAAAGCTTTCGGCGTTGATCAATCCCTGAGGATGCGCCATGCATTCGACTTCAATTTTTAACTTCGGTTGAGGTGATTGAATGCCACATCTGGCCTTTACACTGACTCGCGGAGGCCTCCCGCTGAACCGAGTCAGTGCTGCTTATCCTCCCGGACAAGTCGTGAGACCTGTCTGGTACCAATTTAGCGACCCCGGAGGGATGTATGGGCTTGGTGAGCCATGAGGCGCGAGATCGAACCATTGACCTCGTGTGCGACGCAGGGCACCTCTAACCACTGCGCCACTTGCGCTCTAGTGGTGAGAATAGCAACTATAATGTGATCTCAGCTATTGGCCCACAGGGTGCTGGTAAATCGACGATTTTGAGTATGATTGGTGGAAATAATTCTCAGGATATGTATAGGTATGTGAATTTGCCTTTATTCTCGACTAATTCTGGACTCACCAATTGATTAAAGGCAGTACATCTTTCGACCAGCGTCACGTGAAGCTCTGGAGAGCTCTCGACATCAAACCACGAAAATCCACGCTTATATTACGAAGTCCAAGGAGATTTTTCTCGACTGTCAAGTAATAATTCATTTCCAATCTGCTTGTGGAGTGATTTGGTCTCTCGATTTTTGGAGTCGTCTCCAATTCCAGGCTTCTAACTGTGCGTCTGTACTCGATGAAGCAATAAGGTACAGTCGGTCAACACTTACTGATGGACGTTATGCCATTAATAACTACATGGAGGTAAGACGTTCCATTTTACGGAGGGTTTTGTTCAGAAAAATTTTTGAGAATATTTTTAGATGAAACTGGTTCTTTCATAGAGGATAGAAGATAAATTCTTCTCGTTGATCAATTGCTGAGAGATACGCTATGCATTCGGTTTCATCAAGCATCGTGAGAAGTGATTTAATGCATACTCGGCCTCAATGACTCCTGGTAGCCTAGCGATTATCAAGTCACTGCTGCTATCCTTCTAGATAAGTCTGGTATCAATTCGCCGGCTACGAGGGGGATAGGAGGCCTAGTGAGCCTCAGGCGCGAAAGTGAACTATCGATCACTTGTGTGTCGCAGTGAACCTCTAAGCAATGCACCACGCTCAACCTATATGCGTGAAAGTACTTACAAATATATTCCATTTTGTTAGTATCCTGACTACCTTTCTAAACAGGAGTTCCTCCTCGGAGAAGGTCAAGGGACCATTTCACCATAACAAATAACAGTTACAGTACGCGGTCTGTGTAAAACATAATTGGGCTTTAGGCGCTCATGGGCTTTAATGCTTACCTTCGCACTCCGGGTCTCACCTTTCCACAGGGTTAGGTGCGTCCCTCAAGGATTGGTTAACGTCGAGAGCTTTATCCTTTATCGTCTGCACATGTGCATACATGCATATGTATACATACGCACACATCTATGTCATATATATATATATATATATATATATATCATGTATATATGATATATATATATCTTCATAAATATGCATACGTATGAACGCGTAATATGGATATGATATGATGTTTGTCAGTTTCAGATCGTCAAGCTTATTGCATTTCTCATGCAAATATCTCACACAATACTGGTTTGCTCAGATTGGTTGATTGATATTGAAATGATAAAGGTGTGTTCTGGCCACTTTTCTCGTGCGATGATATAGTTTTCGCCTAATTTGAAAGTCTGCTCTATCCCCACTTGCTTCCTTTTTTTGTTTGAATCAAATTTGTTAAGTTCTAAAGCGTTTCTTCTGCACTATTTCAGCTGATCCGTACTGCCGAAATGTTTCGTGCCAATTTTGAACACGTCACTGAGAAGATCCCGAACTATAATGCTACTAGGAAAGTCAATTTAGGTGAATACTTTTTTCAAATTCTAGTTAATAAAAAAGTTTTATTCCCAAAATTGTTGCCATATTTAGACCAAGAAGGTCGTGCTACTTGTAAGGAGATAGTTTTCTTTCTCTTAATATATCGGCTTCTCTTCATATTTGCCATAAGTTTTGGCACCTTAGCAATGAACACCAGATTTTAAAACAGAAGTAATCACAATTGCAGTCTATTTGGTATCGTTCAATTGTGTATTTTCTTGCGAATATTTTGGTATTAACTTGCCTATACTTGCTTTAAGATGGAGCTGTCGTGAGATCAAATTTACTTGCTACTCATGCACGAATGGTGCGTCTGGGAAAATGCTAGTGAAACGGCTAGCCAGATTAATGGAGCTTGCTGTGGACGGACCCGAGTCGCGACTGATCCTCCAGACTGTTGTCTCCAGCTTTGAGCTTTGCGAACCACTTTCCAGCCGTCCTTTCTGCAACCGTATCATCGCACCATTGCGCACTGCTTCACTAGCATTTACCTTTACGCGTCATTCGTGCATGAATAGAAAGCGACTTTGTTCCCAAGACAGCTTCCTTTAAAGCAAAATGGGCAAGTTATATACCAAAATTTTCGCAGGAGATGAGCAACTGAACGATATCAAAGTCATGCAATTTCAATTATTTGTGTGTATAAATTTGGTGTTTATTGCTCTAGTGCCAAAGCTGATAGAACGATCTAATATTTACTCATATGGCAAACTTATATGCGGTTAATCCTATACAAATTTATTTCGATACTTGAATGGCCCGTCTTCTCTAGTAGTACGAGCCCCAGCATAGTTTCCATGAGAAACTATTCACATATATAGTTTAAGTTCTCTCAATTGCATAGTCATTAGATTTCAGTTGTTCTGCATACACGTGCCAAGTCTGCTGATTTTTCTTCTGATGTACTACAACAACGAGCCGCTCTACTGCGGACCTTCTTTAGCGATTCTAGACGGTAATTTTACTACAGTTTTGCTGTTAATTGCAGCTTACACTTTCTTTTCTTCTACGACTACCTTTTATGTATATCTTGAAGCAGTTCCTAGGACCGATTATCGATTAGTCTCTTAATTGAGCAAATAACTCCTTATTTTCATGTTCAGCTGACACAAGATTGTTAATAGTACAATTTATTTATACATTACAAACGATATTGATGGCTGACGATTCAACGATTTCTCTTTCTTCAGAGACCAGAAGAGGTAAATTCAACTCAATCAATGTAGTCGATTTGACTGCTTGTGGCCTGCAGATAGCGAAATCTTTGAGATGTCTGCCATAATTATTGCCTAACGTGTACTGAATAAATTATATCGTCACCAGTCTCGTGTCCTCTTAGCAAGCAAAATACGGAGTGAGTCTCCATCTCGTTTTGCTGCATTACCCAAGTATTGGGTTTGTTTTTGAGTGTGGTGTTGCAGTAATCGGAATTTTTGGTACAGAACTTGAAGGAAATCTATCATATTCCTTTTCAGAATACGGGTAAGCAGCGAAGATGATTAGTTGTTTTTCCCCTAGCTGATATCAAGCCGCGAAAAGATGGTTTATCTGGAGCTTATCTCGTGAGTTTTCATATGATTAATCCTGGTCTTCCTCTACCATTTTCTTATAATCTAAAGGAATTACATCATTGATTTTATCATCTATAGCGCCATATTGCAAAGGGTATAAATATGCGTTGCATATTTTCCTATCGTGCACACCTTTCTTCGTATTTTCCAACAGAAGGGGGAGGGTAGGGGTGAGCTATCGCATGGTTAACCCTCTAAGGACCACATGATACGTTTGGTATCAAGCTGGGAGATCAACTCTTACTCAACCACTTTAGTGTGGCGTCGCGTCTCGTGGGAAGACAGGCGCGGACATGCAGAGGCAGAGACCGACATCCAAACGCTGCCCGCGACGCCACCTGCGTATCAACTGTGGTCCTCAAGTGGTTAACGGTGCAGTGTATCGGAAGCGATTTGATATGCAATGTGTGGTTCGCTTGCAATCAATCGTCTTAACTCCTCAGCTCAACAACAGATCTCAAGGAGAATAGGTGTTAACATTTTGGTATTAAGTACGAATATCGGAACGCTAACTTATCTACACCACCATGCTCTCCTTCAGGTCTAGGTGTTAATGCCTTAGTTTGGCTATCTCGGAGATTGCAAGGGCAACCGTCTCGACCAGCGTCACTGAAGAAGTCGAATCCGTAAGCAACGAGTGAAATATTTGGAGACCTTTGCGGAGACTGCATACGAGGAAACGAAGCGTTGGTAGATATGCTGGAATTCGCATAGTAACTTGTGACGACAGATCGTGTAGAGTGAGATAATCAAAAGCTTATGTGTGATAAAGGATAAAATCTCTCGGCGTTGATGGGAATGCGCCATGCATTCGTCTTCATCTTTTAACTTCGTTTGAGATGATTGAGTGCATATTTGGCTATTACATGACTCGACTACCG
>JAHQIW010003103.1:0-19955 GCA_019055375.1 Parelaphostrongylus tenuis
AGTTGTTCAAACGATTCGATGTTCACGGTTAAATTCAATTTGGCGAAGACGCTAACGCGCCGTACCAGGGGCCTCTTCGGGATCGAGGGAATGAGGCCCATCCCTACGATGTTGTTAGCATTTTGATACCCAGCGTGTACTTGCTAGACTTTGTACGTGGGGGCTGTGTTCTCACGAGTATCTCGCCGGTCTCTCTCGGAGGAACGGGAGGAAGTTATTTGTTGGAGGCGACTCCTGACCGCCTCCCATGTACTTCCCAGCTGCTCGATCGAAGGCTTTTGGCCGAATCAGAGACTAACCGGGCGGGATCTCTCAGTGAGGGAGATTCCTAGAAGAACTATGTGTAAGGTTAAATAATTGGAAGAGGAGCACTGATCATCCACGCCATGCCTCAGTGTAAGCCGAAAATCAAGGTTTTCTGTCTTACATGACAGCTCATGCTAATCCGGCTGATGCAGGATTATTTGTTACTGGAGAAGCAATTGAAACTCGGTCTATAGTCGCCCAAGGACAGTCTTGTGTCGTGGAGAACCTTCACTGATGGCCACATCAGCATGGCTAAAGTCTTGTATGAAAGATAACGCTAAGGGCTCCATTCGCACAGTGATCTACTCGCTCGATTGGCCTCGCTGCAACGGCTATGACGACAATCGTCTTGTAAAGAACAACTGTTGTGGACACTCGTTTTGATTCGTCGTGGCTCTGACGACGGCGAAATCACAGAAGTGAGACCTCAATTCCTCATTCACTTAGTAAACCCGACCTTTAAATCATGAATTCCTATGACGTCATTGCTTTCAGTTGTACAGTTCGTGCAGGCTGGTGGACTGAGGCAGCGCTACAAACCTTACACACCGTATATATTTATAGTCTTCCGATGTCCTCACCTTTAATTGAGAGTGCAGGTTGATTGGAGGGAATTTCAACTTTAGATACTTCAATCGTTGATGTGCAGCAATGCAAACAATAAAATAAAAAATCACAAAAATGCGGAATATTTGCTAAAATAACAGCTTAAGATTGAAAACGTTAAAATTCACGAAAAGTGTCTTGAGGTAAAAATTGGATAAAGGCTTAGCAAGAAAACTTTTTTTCCTACTCTAAGGGATAAAAAGAAACCTAATCGCGTGAAATGCTGGCGGATGATCACCAGAGAAGAAAAGATGAATTTTAGGCAGATGATATAAAAACAGTGGAAATTAAAGAGCCTGCAATGAATGATATCGGCAACATATACGTACCAGACACAGTTGAACAAAATTAATCCATGACGTAATGCAATGTATAGCAGACGTATAACAATCAAAAACTAGAATAGAAAAATAAACACTCAATTCAGCAGCATAATGAGCATTCCTTACAAGTGTGTATACGATCAAACTCTCAAATTACTAGCGAATGGAGATAGCACAGCGATTATAAAAATAACATGGTACATTCTGGGAAGAATAAGTAGCCTATACAACAAACATTTGAGAAATAAAACAAATTACTAGCCTTTTGATATTACGTTTTGTATCAACAAGCAGAATTGTTGATGGTGTATGAAGCGCAGAAATGTTGTATAAATTAATTGCGAAATGAAATCGACTTCACTAAGAAAAAAGACCAAATGTTGCATTGATGCGTTTACGTGGCTGACAATTATAATAGATGCTGAGCCGTATACACGAGCAAAAAATAGAGCCACCTCGGATAAACAAAAATTATTATGTTCTAAGTGAAATAAAATCTCGTATTTAGGAAAAACTGCAGTATCGCCCCGAAATATCAGCGTCGTACGACATTGATTAGGGCCCGGCTTTGTAGCATAAACGATTTTACTTTTTGTATGATAACACAACGAATTCTTGTATTCTCAACTGCCCAGACAGAAAAAAAAGAGAGCGATATATTAGGTTTTTAGAGCATTATGTCTAAATCTTTTATATTAGCTGGCGTATGCGAGATAACTGAAGAAACTTATATCGGGACTGTTCCAGAGCCACCCCATCAGAGCTTCAGTGGTTTGAGTTCATGCCTATTGTTAGTTGATATATCATTCTTTTACTAGTACTAATAGTAATCGTTAGCTACAGAGCGACTACAGTTTCTTTGATCAACACCGTTTAGTTACAAGCAAAGAGAAAAGTGGGTATTATCCTGTGTGCAATTTATCAATACCAACAATGAGCAGCCAGCGATTAATGATCGAGAAGATAATCTTTTTCAAGTTTGTTGAATTCTGTTCTTCCCCAGAACCTCAAGACAGTTGTGCATATTGGTACATTCCTGTCCGCGCTAAACTCCACATACCTGCTACATAGTCTAGTATCGAGCCACGTAGCTTCTTTGCTAGATCGATAGACGATCCTTCTGTAATTGAGATTCATGGATTTGACTCGAAATTTTACTATTAATAGTGTTTATTTAGGACTAGTGAAAAATCAAAATTGCTGGCTTAGAGGACAAGTATTTCTCTATCCATTCTTTTGTTAGCTATTCAGGAATATCAATGAAGCAATCGTCTCTTTTTTCTGTCAAATATTTATTTGGATCAAATTGAAGCATGCGTAATGATTAATGCAATCGAATATTCTTATAACCTCGCTCATGAACAAAGTAATCTTACAAATTTTACAATATATTTTGAGCCTTATGAGATCCTTCGTGGGCATATATACAGTGCAAGACGACACGTGTTTCGGCCTTCCAGCCTTGTCAGTTTTACCGTACGCTGAGTGTAAAAAGTTCGTCGTCAACGACCACTGCAATGAATGACGGTCGTGATGAAATAGAAGGAACTGAAAGTGTAATAGAATTGACACTGCCGTGATGACGTATCGGGCTAATAAACAACTAAGCAATTAGCATTTGAATAATAGTTGAGAGCTATTTCTCCGTAACCTGCTCGACGCGTCGATGTTCTTCGTGTGCACCTGATGATGTGATGTGTGAATCAGTTTCACTTTTCTGACAGTTCGTCAAAAACGCAGGAAAGTTACATCAGAATAAAAGCCAATAAAAATGGAGCCAACTTCGTAGAAATTTGAATGTTCAAGCAATCATGTATCCTACCCTTACTACACACTAATCAGGCAATCTCTAAGTGGTTGTTGATCTCATTTCTTTGATTACATCGTTATTTATCGCTCTTCTGACAGAATTATAGGTTAGTTATAATGTTAACTGGCGAGAGGTTAATAGAATCTGCGTCCTAATGATTTGTAGAAACGACTCTGAGCTCTGCCCAATTACCTCTCGATTTCTTGCCATTCTACCTATCACAAGCCCTACTGTTTAGCTGACTGGTCAGAACTGGGTCGATTTGTTTATTTTTTCGTTTATTTTACACAAATAGTGCGCGCTTGAATTGATCTTACGTTATTCATTGTGCATGTTTAATTTCCTTCAAGGAGACGACGAGTCACAGGGCAATTTGGTGGCGTTATAGCATGTTCCAAAAATGTCGTTTGTCACTTCATTTAAAAATGGTACTACTATTCAAGATGGTTAATTAGGTTGTGGATAATATGCTTTGCACTGAGTTGTAGCATCAGAGTGAATAGATTACATACTTGTATCTTATCTAGCATTTAATCTGGCAAAATACTCGAGCTACCGGTGCTCTGAGATGATGAACGGTATGATTATCCCGGAGCATTGAAACAAAGTGCCCTGGGTGAATTCTAAAGCACATTTCGTCACTAAGCTACGCACTCTTCTACTCAGTAAACTACTTCTTTATGAAAAACTTTGGCGATTAAGGATAGGAAAATTGTGAGCAACTAAACTGCCGCAACAAACACCTCCAGGAAGCTCGCGGATTCCAAAATACTTGCCTCGACAGATAAAGAAACGACTCTCAGTATACACCATCTCTTAGATTCACCCATTAATTAGGCCTATCACAGATAATACAACGATGGGTGGAAAGTTGTAATCTTATTTCAGTGACAGCTAACACTCAAGTTGCCTTGGAACTTTTGTGTCGGACATGGGTTAAATCCTCCAACTTATCCCTTTTAGGCGACATTATCGCACTCATGATATAGGATGTTAATCTCCTTCGGAGTGAGCCTCACGATGGTGTCGTGCGAATGCATGCTACCCCGGAATGTCAAGGTGGCGGTTCGAGTCTATGACACAAAAGTCAAGCCCCATGTTTTGCTCGCGTCTAAGCATTCTTGTATTTGTGATCTACATCTTATCCTTTCCATAGTTTGGCGATGAAACTAGGGAGCACATAAGTGTTGAATTTGCGATCTTGATTTTGTTAACGCAGCGGATTATAGTAAATAGTGTGTTTTAACCCTCTCGGGAACACATGTGCCATTGATGGTACACACGTACTTTTTGTCGTTCCTCGTAAAACACGGATTTTTCAGTAGATTTTCAGTAACCATTTGACAGCTGAAAGAATCACAGTTGTAACGCTGTGTTTGATTTTCAAAAGCGCTTTCCTAGTGAGCAGTGACAGCAGAGTTTTCTTCGGAGTTTGTAGTGAATGTTAGACTCGTATGTGGTTGGTTATTTTAACCAGACAAGGCTTTCAGTAAAGTTTTGATAGTCATTCGATAGCTTACAAACCGGTGATTTTGATTGTAGGAAATTGATGAAATGGATTCCTAAGTGTAGACTGAAATGTTAAACAAAGATTGTTATTGCGCAGTGGTAACGACGAAGAAATATTACGTTTTAATTTTATTTTTCGTGCTCAAGCATCCTGATAGTTGGACACTGGTTTTTCGTTATTTACTCATTGAGCACAGGTTTTCACTGGGATTTTGAGTAATCTAAATGGCGAAGGATCTACAATTCAAAAATCAGGCTTGTTTTCCGAAAAGGCTTTTATGATGCGCTGTAGCAACGAAGAGAAAGTTTCAAATCGCCTGTGGAGTGTACAGTGTGTTTCGCACTCGTGTTTGCTTGACTTTTTGCCAGACAGAGTGCTTCTAGTAGTGTCTTTGTAATCTTTCCAGAGCTTGAGAAATGGCAGTTCTAATACGAGACCTGTTACTCATACAGATTTTGAAGCGCTGTAGCAACGACGGTAAGAAAATCACGTTTCACCTTAGAGTTTCATTATTTGTAAGAGTTGCGTTTGTGCATGGGTTTTCATAAATCACCTACATCACCTGTCGTCCCGTTGATTGTCCAGTGACACGAGGGGGCACCAGCGTCACTTCCATTTTGCATTATCGCGTGAAAGAATAGTCCAGTGGTTCCTTCTCGCTCTAGCGATTTAAACTCGAATTTCGCTCCTGTAATAGATTTCCAAATTCTCTTCGTAACTTATGTTTTATGTCATATCGAATAACGTCACAAATAGACATAGATTCATCTACTATTCTTTTCCAAAGATTCCTATCCAAATACTGAACACAATGTTGTTCTTTATAGACGCATTTTTCCAGAAGTGAAAACATACAAAAAACCAACGAACTCCTAGGTCAACTCCGTTATAAAGCGAATTAAGAAAGGTTAGGTCTAGCACAACGTAGAGAGGCAACATTGCCACCACCTCCTTTTCCACGAACGTTCTTCAAACAACAACAACCTGATAGCGAAATTGATTCAATCTTCCGTACATTTTCAGACGAACTCTTCCACATACTTAATCGCTACCGACAAAGCAAATTCAGCCCCAGTCTAACCAAAAAAATAAAACATGGCATGAAAGAAGTCCGAGGTGATAAACTCAAAAAACATCCGGTTATCTATTAGCGAGAACGTTGGGGAATTTGTAGTTATTCCTCGTCAGTTGGATGCTGATATAACGGAGAAACATCTCCAAGATGCTTCTCTCTATCGACCTTCCTCTGAAAAGGAATATAATTCACATTGGCGAAAATTGAATGAAGAATGGGTTCGAACGGCAAAAGCTGCGGGTTTACAACAATCTCTTATTCGTCAACTAAAAACTGAATCACCAACTTGCCCCATCCTATACACACTAATCAAAACACATAAAATTTCTGCTATTGATTTCGGGTCTACCCATCCTTCTACGTTCAAAGTTAGACCAATCATTAGTTGTGTAGGCGGGCCGACAGATAGGAAAACATGGTTTCTTGGCCTCATATTGTCACAGTTATTGAAGTTTATTCCAACCCATCTCCCCAACACCAATATATTTCTAGAGCACCTTAAAGATGCGCGTCCAAATCATACGTATGTAATGGAGTCGTTTGATGTTACAGCGCGCTATACAAACGTCTCAAATGACGTCGCAATACAAGCCACTCATGAATTATTGATAGAAAACATAGAAAACGTAGAAATGTTTGGCTTGTCGGTCCAACAGCTTATCACACTCCTTAGATCATGCCTAAGCTGTTCGATATTCAGGTGGTCGGGAAAGTATTTCGCAAAAATTAGAGGGTTGGCAATGGGGCAAAGACTAGCACCCAACTTAGCCAACGCTTTCATGTCAAAAGTGGAAACTCCAGTTCTCCATCGAAGTCCAATACTCTACTGTCGATATATAGACGATTGCTTTATCATCTGCTCTACACAAGAGGAAATGGATAAATGATTTGAAATTCCGAACGGACAGTCAGCGTTCACTAAGTTGACGCGAGAACAACAAAATTCAGAGAGCTGGCTTCCCTTCTTGAACGTTCAAGTTCAACTTAATGAAAGTGGCTACAACACAAAATGGTATCGCAAACCGAGGAACAAAAACATCTTGGTACATTACCTTTCTTCTCATCCCTCACATACTGAAAAAGCACTTATCCGAAATATGTATCGCACAGCTGTAAGTGTTTGCACGGTAAACGATGAAAGAAGGGAATCACTAGACTTAGCGCGAAAAATAGCCATTTTTAATGGGTACAAAGAAAAAACAACAACTAACGTTAGGCCCAAAAGGAGCGAAAAGCCTCGCAATGGGAACGACAGGGCGCTACATCTGAAAAATGAGTTACCTCTTATACTACCTTTCATAAGAAACGAAGTTAGTACCGCTAATAGAAAGTGTCTAGAAAACAGTGGTCTAAAAAATTCTGTAGGAATTGCAGAAATTCCTTCTAAAACACTACATCGTCAATTAGTTGGCAGCCGCTTGTATGACCGCCTATGTAATACAAAGAACTGCGTTGTTTGTCCCAACGGTAAAAACGGCGATTGCATGAGCATAGGTACAATATACCTTATCTCTTGTAAGACATGTGGTGATGAATATATTGACGAAACAGGCAGACCACTTCACATCCGCATTAAAGAATACTTAGATGGAAAAACAAATAAAGACCCAGGTAAACCTCTAGATACACACAGGATACAAAGGCACAATGATGACGAATTCGAGGTAGTAGTCAAAATCCTAGGACACGAATCAAAAACATCGCCGCGAAAGACCCTTGAAGCTTTCTGGATAAATTCCAGAAACCCTCAAATGAACAAAAAGGGAGAGTGCCTAGTACGTAACCAACCACATGACACATTATCTCAGATTGATTTTCTAGCATGGGTCTCTGCTGGCACCTATCCATAATTTGACCGAGTGACATGGGGACGGGTTCATACGTCACCGTGGCGCTAACAACATGGGTAGTCCCTGGATTAGATTGTAAGGTAAGTGGTTTTCCCTGAATTAGTTATCGCTTATCAATGCCTTAGATTTTCAAGATATTTGTTTTTTCTTCTCATTGTATACAGTCGCGAAAACCCATCGACCGGAAAGAAGCGCAATCGATTGGGAAAAGATACCAACCTCGTGACGCTTCTAATAAAGATTAGTTTTCTAAGCTTTCCCTCTCATTTTCGAAGAAAACATTGTTTATGCGGAACGGATGGGTTTTGAATGGCCCATTCATGCTCTTCGAAACGACCATCTCCGAATGCTTCAGTTACGTCTATCTAGGTTGTATTCATCTGTTGATTTCACGACCTAACTCAAAGTTCAACAAGGGGAAACGAACGGCTTGGAGGAACGTTCAGAAGCATCGGGGATGTAGTGAAAAGGACAAAGAACGTCCGACCCCGTGCCCACCTTTTCAACCCGACGATGATCCTTGGCCTAAAGTATGCAGCAGAAATCTGGACGCTGCGTAAGCAGGATGAAGGACCACTTGGCGTTATTGAACGCGCAGTAGAAAGGTCGATGCTAGAAGTATCCCGTATCTTTCAGATGAGAGGAAAGATCTGACGTCCCGATGTACGTCAAAGATCGTAGATCAAAGACGTCGTTTGGCACACCAGGACATCGAAAATAAGGTGGGCCGGTCACGTGATGCGCATCAATTACAACCGATGGACGAGAGCCGTAACCGACTGGTTCCTCGGGATAGCAAACGCTCTGTAGGAAGACCAGCGACGCGATGGTCCGATTTCTTCACGAAAAGTTTAGAAGAAAAATATGATGCCCAACGAATCCCTCGAGTGAGGATGACCCACTAGGCTACTCTTGCACGCGACAGGGAAAGGTGGAAGTGTTGTTGGTGCCCGCTCAAGACACTCGACTATCAAGGGGGCGCAGGTGGCATAAATACATATATATATATATATATATATATATGCAGAGGGCAAGGAAGAAAATCCTGGTAATTTACATCTTCTTTCGTTTCGAGTGCATCTTGAGATAACGCTCAAATTTCAAGATGCCTGATAATTACTTCTGACCCATGCATGTGGTCTGTTATGGACGCTTGTGAAGTGCAATACACGTCTTTTGGTCTTGCAGCCTCGTCAGTTACACAGTGCCTTTTAGTTTAGTTCAATTTCTCGAATGCCTACCCCTTAGACAGCGTAAAAGACGACGAACGTTTTACGTGAGCCGTTAAATGGTAAATTCACCGAACGGGGAGTGTTGTACGACAAATTTTTCATTTTGTTTATTTTAGTGTTGATGTAACATATTTTTATTAATGCTGATGATTTTATTGAATTCCTTGTTCAACTCTGGCCTGGAATCTGCTTTATTGATTAGCCTATTTTCAGCTGTGCTTCAGTTATGGAACCTGAAAATTAACTTATCGCAGGAGTTGAATTGCGCAAAATGCTCACACACGTTTTCAGCGTAAATTCTTCTCATGCGCGTGTCAGAGCCGCTTTGAACGCGCCTACGGTATTGTAACAAGTAACCGATACTTTTTCCTCCAGTATGGAACATACGGGGAAATCCATTGGTCTGAGACCGGACGAGTTTGACGGCCTAATGTCCTCACGTCAAAAGCCTGGAAACTGCTCTTGACGGATGGCAATAGTTCAAAGAACCGAATGCGCAAAAGCTCAGTCCTGCTGAAGCGTAAATCCGTCGACGCCAAAGTGTTGAGCAATCCCAGGCTTCAGTGTACCCCCGTGAAGCTTGATTATAGCTGGCAGCGTTGATTTTAGCGTTTCCCTTGATGAAGATCAATGGCGTTTTTCCAGTGGTGCAAATGCCAGCCCAGCCCATCACGGAGGCCAGAAAAGACTGTGACCTATGTTTTTTGCTACTGCGGACTTCTGCTGACCTTTCTTGAAAAGATGGAACCGTTTATGGCGATTGTGAAGTGGTTCGGATTTGACACGCGATCGGAACGAATATGACGGAAACGTGTGCGAGCATCTGGTGCAACTCAACTACTGTGATACGTTGATTATTGCGATCCATCTTGAGCACTACTGATTATGGACAAGTAAATAAAGCTGATTATAGACCGAAACTGCAGAAATAACTTAATTAAATCAAAACTAAAATTAATAAAATAAAAATCATCATAACTTCTTCCGCACTCTGTATATCTTATGTGCGAAGAAAATTATGAGTGTGAAAAGTAATTTTCTTCTTGCTCTTACAGCATCCTATAGAGAACATTTTGAAACAAAAATTTAGTCTTTAAAATTGATACAATTTATCCTGTCAAATGGCTCTAAATATTTGAGTGTAAAGCGATCCACCTATTCATGGGTCTAAGCCGAGAAAATAAACAAAATCGAAGGGGAAACATATTTCATTTTTGATATTACAGCTCACTAAAAAACGTTAAAGTTTCTAGTATTCTCGCTGCATTTTTCGCTAAGACAATTGAGTGGTGAGCAAGAATACGACCTCAGACGGGAGTCGAACCCGCTTTTCATTCATACCGAGGATTCGTGCTACCACTATACCACCGAGACACGTTCGCGCCACCACTCATTCTTCAATTTCTCTATGATAGCTGTCAGCCACCAACCTTCAACAGGTTTGGTGGGTATGAGATTCTGCTTGATAAACCCAATATTTTTGTTCACCACTCAATTCTCTTAGGGTATAAATAAACAACTTTTTCTTGAAAGACAAGTAAAGTATCGTAGTTTCCGTGGTTTGAGCTATCGAATGGTTGCTAAAAGTATAAGCGAAAAACTTTCACCTAAAAGTCATAGATCCAAAAGGGTTTTCTACGTTTTATTATCATTGACTTGGCATCAAATGCACAGTGCAATTGATGTAAGATTCAACAATGATGTAATATTCTTTTATTAATAGTGGTGATTTTATTGAATTCCTTGTTCAATTCTGTGTAACATCATTTTCAACGAATTTCATCTGATTTCCAGTCATTATGATGACTTTTTACTATTGTATATGATGAAATATAGCAAAACTACTGGCTTTAAATTATAATATCCTCTGTCTAGCTTTCACAATTGACGATGCCCAGCAATATAATTTGCGTGGCGAGAGGAAGTTTTTTAGCCACACATAAGAGTCATATTTGCGCTAAACTATACGGATGCGTAGAGAAAATCGCGAAGTATCGAAGTTAAATATAAAACCTATATTTAATTCCAAATTGAAGAAAATTTCCTAATTAAATATCAAAAATGGCGTCGCCGCTGCGAATTGCACTACATGCTGCGATTTCTACTGTGGCACTGTGGGTTAAGAGTGCCTGTGAAACAGTGGATAGAAATACCCTGCTCGCACACAAGGTCGATGATTTGATTTCACGTTCATGGTTCACCAAGCCTTCCCATCACTCGGAGAGACCACACTTGTCAGTAAGGATAAGCAGCTTCGAGTTCATATATAGGTAGGGCACCGCAAGTCATTGCAGAGGCCTTATATGTTGATTGATATATATTGATTCATCTCAAGCGAAGCTAAAAATTGAAGAATAATGCCTGACGCATCTCTAAAAGATTAATCAACGCCAAGACCTTTATTCCTCCTATCTTTCCAGTGGATCATTCCTGTTAAAAGGATTGGACATTCAATGTGTGAATGATCAAAAGCATGTGGTTATTAATGAGTTCTATTGACAGTTATAGGCTCTTGTAACTACCGATCCATTCACTGCAAAAGATTTTCTCCAGCATTCCATGGGAATCCTCTTAATAATAGAAATTTTCTCCATTGAACAAACGTGATTAACGCCGAGTCAAGGTACATTTAAAATTCTGAAATTTGTCGTCTTAAGGCTTCTTCTGATGTTTTATATATCACGAATGTCTCATGGTGTTGTTACTTCCATGGTGTCGTATTCTTTGATGAAAAAGCCGATGTTCTAATTGTTGTCATCAATGCTTTTTTGAAGGCCATCTTCAAGAAGATTATCATTTGGAAATATACAATGCCGATAGGCTAAACATTTTCTTCACTATCCATATATCCGTTTCACTATTACATTACTCGTAATGCATGTTTAATTTCATTAAAATAAAATGCTTTGCTGTTGATTAAGAAGTGACGCTTAGCATATTCACAACATTCCTTTCATTGTTTTTTTTTTTGTTCAAATGCTCGTTATCATGATGTAACTGATGATTACATCAGAAAGCATTATACTTGTAGGAGAGGCTGTTTATTCAACGGTTTTTAGCTGTCGTATGGCATTATAAATATAATGATGCAGAATAATGCGCAAATCTTTGCGTTAGCTAGGGCTTGAACCCATATTTCACCCTATCCGAGGGCGTGCGCTCAAACCGTTGCGCTACCGATGCCTGTTTTAACACGCCCTCTATTATACGTGTATAAATTTGACAACTTCAGTCTTCTGAGCGCATTGGAGTGAAATGGCGCACAATCTCTACTATCTCGTCGTAGACGTAATACTTATATCGCTTCAACTGACGGTGATTATCTGCAATGGATTCATTCTTCTTCTATTTGCCAGGTAGTAACAAAATGATATGTCGTAGCATTCGTGGTGTCTAGGGAGATCTCGTAGAACTAGATTTGTTTTGATATAATAGTTCCTTTCTTTCAAGAAAGAAGACTCTTCGACGAAACTCGTCTCGACAACTAGTTGTGCTTTTGACAATTACTGACTTCCTACACGCCGTTTCAAGTAAATCATTGCGTTATTTATTCGAAAAATTTAAAAAACTTGTTGAATGCTCAGCTTCAATTTTCAGCTCTTCCTTATACTATTTATCTCTTGATTGCATGGGATCCAGTCTATTTAAATCTAAATTCTCATTATGTAATGATTTCCACCATTCCTGTGATTATTCAGCTAAAGATCAACCTCACATTAACTATATCCATTGCTATGGAGAGAACTTTGGTATGTTCTGTCTACAAAGTAGGTTGCCATCTAATTGTAGAATTTTGCAGGCTCTGTACTCCCCACTGGTGTTCCATAAGCTGTCAACTCATTCGTATGCAATATATAGTCTGTGGTTAGGATTTTTAATCGCGTCAGTGGACCTCGTTTTGGAATTCTCCCTCACACCTTTCAATAGTGCTCCAAACTGCGCGGCTATCGGATGTTTCCTAAGTGAAACTTTTCGCTACTACTGGGGAATCAGCAACATGGTATACTCTTTTTCAAAAGCTCTTCATATCTTACCAATGCCCATTTTTAGGTGATGGGAATTGTGGTGATTGTTTTGACGATTTTAATTCTCACTAAACTTCGTGCTCTTCGGCGAAGGCTACAACCAGTTAGAATTCTGAGATCCAGGGAGAACAAATTCAAGCAGGTACAGCCATTATAGCAGATGTTCAGTTCTTGATTTCTAAACTTTAGGCTAATCGCCGGAGCGTTGGAATCCTTCTTATGTCATTGATATATGTTACTCTTCCAAGTGTGGGTGCTGGTTTAGCCAAAGCGATTGGATTTCCTGTTTTAAATGTCATTGGTCCGTTCTACATTGTTGGGCTGCTTTGTGCTGGTAAGTTCTGATGCGATTTTTGGTAGGAAAAATTTGCTGCTGAAATAGCTAATATATGTTGTAGGCGCATGTAACAGTGTCGTATACCTCGCACTTAATAAAGAAATGCAAGAACTGGCAAGGAAATTTATCTGCTGCAAAAAGCTGCCGTTGTCTCCAACTGTGGTCACAATCAGAGCTTTGTCAACAGATGGAAGATAACCTAGTGTTCTATTAATGATATAGACTGTACTTTATTATGTGTAAATTTAAAGAAAATGTCTTTATGTATGATATTTAGTAGAGCGGATGACGTTCAGTGCATTATGAGAAAAACGATTAACATGAAAGCTGAACAAGAGAGCTTGAAAGAATACAGGTAAGGTCTAAGATTGGCGGAAGCAATGCGGAGGTGGCCTGACTGAGACACAGCCCTCTTAAGAAAAAGATCTAAGTTTGAGACATTTTTGACTACAAAACTTTAACCTACGATGACGCTAAAACTATGGCAGAGAATCTACTCCTCTGTGACAATCTCAAAATAGGTAAATAGATAGTGCTAAAGCGCCGTTAATAAAAAAAGACAGAAGGAACGAAACCAATGCAATATATTATGAATACATACAAATACAATTCAACATGAATACATAGTCCAATTTGTATTTCTAAGATATCGCTTTACATTTGCTGACGCACCCACAATCACAGTAAGTTTTTTTGTACCACTTGTCCGTGGCAGGTCACCAAGCAACGCTATCAAATAGCACTAATGTATTTACTTATCTCTGTTGCTGCCGAACAGCCTATCTAATTTTGGTCGCTCTGGACTTACTCAGCATGATCACTTTTCTTTTTCTAAGTTTTCTGAGATTTTCTATTAACAAGTCGATGACCACTCTGCTGCGCGTGAGACATTCGGGTAATCTAATGGCTCTCAACTCTTGCTCATCGTTTGCCGTCCAAATAAATGACGTGTGATGGCCTCTGATCTTTGGGATCTTCAAAATGTATAATGACGTCTCTGGACATTGATCACTGACGTAGGACATCGTATTATCTGCTTCACTTGCATAATTTGAGATGCTTCCGGCACTTCCTACATTAATCGTTCGATAACGCGCGGTGCTACTTAATTTTGCCTCTGTACTTTTAGTGTAGACTTTCGATGCGTAGATTAGAGCGGAAAAAATGTAGAATCATGTATAATGGGGCGGACTCGAGTCTTCCTTCTAAAACCAGCTTTTATTTAACATCGGCATGGATATTCAACGATATTTTGCTGTATTCATGAACTGGCGTAAAGCTGTTAAGCAATTACAATTTCACAATAATTATTTGAGCCAACATGTCATGTGGCGTGTTATGTGCTCTTATACAGCTGGATTTCAATATGTCTCATAATTCCAAGGTGGGCGATGGGCGCTACAGCTACATCGAGAAGCTGCATTTTTTTGCTGTAGTGTAAAGCAGTCAACTAATGTTGGTACAAAGGACGAGTCCAAACCCCACACCCTCCTCGACGAGCGCTGATCGGATTTTATTCGTTCTGACGTTGTCAAAGGACTCCTTGTAGTTGAGAAAGTTAAAACAAGAAGCAGATGGTATTTAATAGACTTCAGTGATCTGTAACACGGCTCGGATGTGGTCCTTGTTAACGAATCCTTGTCAGGATCCTGCGTGGCCAACTGGTTGTGCCTCATCCAAGGTCTTCCACATGCGTAAGGGGATCTTCGTGAAAAGTTGTAGAATAGACTCAACAAGCGTAGGGAACGGTAGTTGCAAACATTTCATATGCAACATTTCTTGGCTACAGTGACTATGCTCAAACCTGCTTAATAAGTCTGATTTTTCTTCTCTCTAAGGTATGATGTCATGTGTCTTGGACTTGGAACAATGCCTTTCTTTATATTTTGTATGCAACTCGAACTGAAAGGTATAATCACAGCTAATTTTTCATTAGTAGGAACTATGGTCTGAAACGTGTGATGCATAGCGGAAAAGATAGGCATAAAACTATTCCGTTGTTATCTGATAGGGATATAACAAGTTTTGAGCTGTCAGGTCTAGTGGTATACAGGCACCTGTTTCGTCTTATTGGGACTGATCAGTATCACCCTCCCTCGGTTCAGCTGATCCCGTGATACTGAATAATTCCTTATAAACGGATAGACGCCGAGTAAAAGAAATCTTTTTTGATGATCCATCATACTATCTTTTTTGATGATTTTGATGAGATCTATCATTTTTGATGGTTTTTTGATTTTTTTACTCGGTATCGATTCCTTTATGGAGGTATATTTAGCATCTGGGGAATGGCTGAACCGAGGGAGGGTGGTACTGATGAGTCCCAATAGGACGAAACAGTCGCCTGCATACTATTAGTACTGACAGCTCAATATATGCTATTTCCTTATCACATCATATCATTTTTAGTGGATCTATAGAATAGCGGTCAACAAAAGAGGTATTTCCCGTTATTAGTTCTAAATCAGGCGGGATTTAGTAATGACCACTTTTCGCTCATCAGAGAGCACAAAAGGTAGTGTTAAAGGATAAAGCACTCGCCGTTGATCAATCTCTGCGAGATGCATAATTCATTTGTCTTCATCGAGCATCATTTGATGTGTCTGAGTGAAAATTTGGATTTTACAATGGCTCACGGTGGCCTACCGATGTGTGAAGTCAGTGTTGCTAACCCCCAAACAAGTCTGGTACCAATTACTTGATCTCGAATATATGAAACTCTTGTTGTACCACGGACATGTACTCAAACCATCGAAAGTGATTGATATACCACATGTATATCGCAAGGTACCGCAGTTCCGGCGCTTCTGCTCTCCCATCACTTTTTCTTCGCCACAATTGCATCGATTGTAGGTAGAACAGAAGCGTCGATAGCACAATGGTTATTACGCGTCAGCGAATAGAGTAAAATGTGGGTTTCAATCCCGTCTGACGTTTGAAGTTTTGCACATCACTTAGCAGCATTGGATAAATATTTGCAACAGCATACCACCACCAGAAGCGGTTAAATAAAGAATTTTAATTGATTATCGCTAGCTTAGATGATCAAGTAAAACTCCTTTTATTTAACCTCTTGTAACAGTGGTATGATGTTATAATATACCAGGTGATGTAGAGTGATGTGCAAAACTCTTGTGGCCGGTGGGACTTAAAGCCACATTTAACCCTATGCGCGCCTGCTCAAACCGTTGCAATCTACTGATAGATGCGTTGTAGCGCAAAAAGCGTGATGTCAAACCAGGGGTTGGTAGTGCAACGAATCACGCACGCGCCCCAAGATAGGGTGCAATTCGAGTTTCGAGTCCATCTGACGCAAGAATTTCACACATCACTCTACATCACTAGGTAGATCATCAACTTTGATGGGTGTCTTGCACTACAATCGAGCTTCATTTTCCTTCTTTTCCCTGCCAACTCTTTAGTGGCAACGAAAATGTGATGTAAACTTCTTGTCTGAGATACCGATGCTATTCGGCACAAATTTTGTTCCGTCGACAATCAACTTATAATCTTTTATTGAGTTTTCGTTTATTTATCAGTTATATTAAAAGGAGATTCACTGAAAATGTCTTCATTGTACGAGACCTTATCGTTATTCGTGAACAACGAACGAGAGCACTTGTTTGCCAGCTTGTGGGTGAATCTTCTTACTAAAAAGCAATGATCAGACCTGTATAGAACCTGAATACCACTGATGTGTCCAAGAGGCACCATTTTTTGTTTGTAAGATTATGATTGATTTCCATATAAGTCGAGCTGTTGGAAAATTCCCATTCCATCGGCGATCATCTCTCTTCTCAAAAATGAAATTTCACTTAGGAGACTTGTTCTGGACAGGAGTCTTCTTGAATCCACATTTTTTTTTGCTGGCTATTCTTGGTCTGGCATATGAGTCCTCACTAACGAATTCGTGGAAGGGCTTTCGTAGCGGATGACTTTCTCCAGCTTCTTAGATAGAGTGTACAATTCCCTCTTATCAGCTATACAAGTTGGTGAGTAGAAGCTGATCATGCTGACTTCCTTTTGACGCAGAAGCTAGTGGTCAAACAATCGAACAATCGAAGTTTTTTAAGAACTTCTATTAGCAGGCCGATGGCCCACTCTGCTGCGCGTTAAACATTCGGGGCATCCAATGGCTCTCAACTCTTGCCCATCGTTTGCCGTCCAAATAAATGACGTGTGATGGCCTGTAATCTTTGACATTTTAAAATGTATAATGACGTCTCTGGTCATTTAACATTGACGTAGGACATCGTATTCTCTGCTTCACTTGCATGTTTTGAGATGCTTCCAGCACTTCCTACATTATTCGTTCGATAAACGCTGTGCTACTTTATTTTGCCTCTGTACTTTTAGTGTCGAATTCCGATGCGTAGATTAGAATGAGAAAATGTAGAATCATGTATATTGGCGTGGACTCGAGTCTTCCTTTTAGAAACCGGCATTTGTTCAACATCGGCATAGATAATCAACGATATTTTGCTGTATTCATGAACTGGCGTAAAGCTGTTAAGCAATTACAATTTCACAGTAATTATTTGAGCCAACATGTCATGTGGCGTGTTATGTGCTCTTATACAGGTGGATTTCAATATATCTCATGATTCCAATGATGTAGAGTGGTGTGCAAAAACGTTTGCGTCAGGGTACTGAGACAAAAAAATTTTTGTTATTCTAGCGTTTTTTGTTGATGGCGGAGATTTGTGACTTTCTTATTTTTTGTGTGAAGTTTGGCCTTCAATGAAACGATACAAAATCTCAAATAATAAAAAATGAATTTCCTTCAAAAACCTCATACGTGTTCAATGGAAAATCTCCGAATGCAAACAATGTGTGCTTGAGTTAGGAAGCCAAAGTGGTGCACAACTTAGCGTCGATGGAGTGGAGGAAAGATAATTTGGAGATCCTAAGAGCGTTCTAGATCACCCCACATGAGGTGAGGAGGGCATGGCAGCATTTCATACACAATAGCCATTGATGACAGCCTGATTATACGTTGACAGTGAGTTGTTTTTGCCGGACAATTCATCCTCCGACAGTCAGCTTGTTATTAGCTGATTACAAAGCAATCTTCGCTCTTGAAAATCGGCTTCATTCAGCCTTGATGTGATTAATCAATAACACTTTGAAGAATTCACTCTAAAAAATCCGAAGACCTCAAAACGTTGAAGCGAGCCCAAATAAGAGTTATGAGATGTGCAACGGTTTAGCACATGCTCCCGTAAGGAGTAAGAGCTCGGTTCGAATCCCGGCTAACGCAAACGTTTCTGCACACCACTCTACATCATTGGAATTATGAGATATATTGAAATTTGAGTGCTCTCTCAAGATAACACACAAAGCAAGCGGTATAATATCTCAAAAATACTAGCCAAGAATATCAAGTGTACAGCAGTGCCGATCTAGTGATTTACTTCACTTGACGGCAGTGTAAATCGTTTGTCGCTGCCTACTCTAAGAAGGTGAACTAGAGCACCCCGAGAGGATTGCCTTAGGACAAAGGACCTGCCCGATTGACAAGGCTGTCAAGGTTTAAACACGTGTATCGGACTGTACAAGAGCATATAACAAGCCACATGACTTGTTGCTTCAAATAATAATTATGAAATTGTAATTGCTCAACAGCTTTGCGCCATTTTATGAATACAGCAAAATATCGTCGATTATCCATGCCGATGTTAAATAAAAACCGGTTTTAGAAGGGACTCGAGTCCGCGCCAATATACATGATTCTACATTTTTTCCGTTCTAATCTACGCATCAAAACTCTACACTAAAAGTACAGAGGCAAAATTAAGTAGCACCGCGCGTCATCGAACGATTAATGTAGGAAGTGCTGGAAGCATCTCAAATTATGCAAGTGAAGCAGAGAATACGATGTCCTACGTCAATGATCAATGCCCAGAGACGTCATTATACATTTTAAAATTCCAAAGATCAGAGGCCATCACACGTCATTTATTTGGACGGCAAACGATGAGCAAGAGTTGAGAGCCATTAGATTATCCGAATGTCTAACGCGCAGCAGAGTGGCCATCGACTTGTTAATAGAAAATCTCAGAAAACTTAGAAAAAGAAAAGTGATCATGCTGAGTAAGTCAAGAGCGGGCAAAATTAAATAGGCTATTCGGCAGCAACAGAGATAAGTAAATACATTAGTGCTGCTTGATAGCGTTGCTTGGTGACCTGCCACGGACAAGTGGTACAAAAAAACTTACTGTGATTGTGGGTACGTCAGCAAATGTAAAGCGATATCTTAGAAAACAAATTGAACTATGTATTCATGTTGAATTGTATTTGTATGTATTCATAATATATTGCATTGGTTTCGTTCCTTCTGTCTTTTTTTATTAACGGCGCTTTAGCACTATCTATTTACCTATTTTGAGATTGTCACAGAGGAGTAGATTCTCTGCCATAGTTTTAGCGTCATCGTAGGTTAAAGTTTTGCAGTCAAAAATGTCTCAAACTTAGATCTTTTTCTTAAGAGGGCTGTGTCTCAGTCAAGCCACCTCCGCATTGCTTCCGCCAATCTTAGACCTTACCTATATTCTTTCAAGCTCTCTTGTTCAGCTTTCATGTTAATCGTTTTTCTCATAATGCACTGAACGTCATCCGCTCTACTAAATATCATACATAGAGACATTTTCTTCAAATTTACACATAATAAAGTACAGTCTATAGCATTAATAGAACACTAGGTTATCTTCCATCTGTTGACAAAGCTCTGATTGTGACCACAGTTGGAGACAACGGCAGCTTTTTGCAGCAGATAAATTTCCTTGCCAGTTCTTGCATTTCTTTATTAAGTGCGAGGTATATGACACTGTTACATGCGCCTACAACATATATTAGCTATTTCAGCGATAAAATTTTTCTAT